>NWSH02000531.1:4129668-4139896 GCA_002382865.2 Heliothis virescens | reverse complement strand
TGACAGCCGGGACCCACCAGTTTATCGTGCCTTCCGAAACACGGAAGAACTCGTTATGACAAGATGGTCACTCATCCACGGACCGACCGCGCCAAGCGTTGCTTAACCTTATGATCGATCGATCCGCGCGGCTTTGACTTAGCCACGAGCTCTTCGTTCAATTTTCAAAGTAAACAGTTAAGTAAACTGCTGTTTAAGTATGTTGTCTAACTTGGGACTTAATTTTTACAATTTAATCTAAATTCTGAAGAATATTTACATATAAGATCATTTTAAATTATTATAATTTAGAGGTAGGATACTTGTTAGGCTTTTCTTTATTGCTTTTTAATTTTAAAAGAATAAATAAATATCTAAAAACACAAATAATTTTTCAAAAATACTATCGCTGTCCTGGTTTTAACAAAAAAAATATTTATTTTATATTTTAAACTTGAAAAAAAAAAGAGATTCAATTGTCGTTTCTTATACAAATAAGTACTAGCGTTGTCCCATGGTTCCACCCGCCGGGAGAACTTCTTCGCGTACCCGGATAAAATATAGCCTAACTGCGGAAATCAATATTCTGTCTATCTCTAGATTTGCTTACTAGTGATAGAATTTTGACATTAGCCCCATACAAGTAATGTCAAATTCCTATCTTTAGTAAGCAAATCCAGAGTTAGATAGGTTATTGGGAACGGCCGTATGTCACTCGGGGATGATTAGTTACCCAAGAGTAGTTTTGGAGCGTTGACGATAAAAACAAACAAACAATGTTTCTTTTTTATTATATTAGCTTCCGCCAGCAGTTTACCCGCGTCCTGTGGGCACTACTCCGCGCATCCGGATAAAAGTAGCCTATCGCTTTTATCTAGCTCTGAAATAATTTTTCAAATCGGACCAGTACTTCCTGATGTTAGTGCATTCAAGTAAACAAACAAACTATTCAGTTTTATAATATTAGTATAGATGTTCAATAATTTAATCTTAAATCTAATATCTACATAAAGAGTGGCTTCCAAATCATTATAATATTGATAGTTTAATTAACAATTCAGAGTTGCCACATGCCAAAAATCATTCCCCAAACTCTTCCATTTCCAAGCTCTGGTGTTGCCGTTTCATATGGTTTTTCAAATTCACATTCTGAGTAAAAGAAGCGTTGCATAATACACATCGAAACTTCTTCTCATTGCTATGAGACTGCATATGAACTTTCAGACCTCTTAAACGGGGATAACTTTTACCACAGAATTCGCACCTAAAATTCCTTTCACCCGTATGTGTTGCCATATGTTCTTTCAACCTAGATGGTAAGTAAAACCTTTTTTCACACAGATCACACTGATGTTTAAATATTTTTAAATGGTATCGCCGGTTATGTTCTCTTAAAGATTTTCGACTATCGTAGGCCCTGTCACAGTGTTCACAGGGAAACATTCGTTGTTCACCATGTACCTCTATCATATGTCGATATCTTAACGAATATGAGAACAACACTTCGTCACATTTATAACACTGGTAAGCCGGTTCCTTTTTATGTAATTTCAATTCATGTAAATACCTACTGTGTTTGGATTTGAATATTTTACCGCAATCCGTACAGGGGAACGACTCGTCGACTTTTTGATGAGTTTTTTGATGTAAAATTAACATCCGTTCTTCGAAATAATGGGCGCCGCATATATCGCAGATGCAAGTGCCAAAATGTTCCGCCATATGCTTTTTTAATGCGTGAAAAAAGCTGAAACTACTATTGCATTCGGTACAGGTTAAATTATTGACAGTTAATCTGAATTTTAAAAAGTCATTCGTAGTGTTGTGTATTACCTTCCCGTGGGTGGTAGTGAGGTGATTTTTCAATGTATCGATATCGGTAATCGGTATAGTGCAAAGTCGACAATCGATTCTGAAAATATCGACTAGTAGCAACTTTTTATTTGCGATGCAATCTTTGAAATTAATTGGATCGTGTGTTAAAGTGTGTTCTCTGAGTTTATTGGGGTCGGTAAAGACTTGTCGGCAGTATATACAGTAGTAATCGCTAAAGGAAGTATCGAATGGACAGACATAGGAGTTCTCGACTACTACGATAGTGTTGGCGAAAGATTTCTGCTCGATATCGATGTGTTTTTTTGGCGTTTCTTGTGGCGGGTAGATGGGTTCTGAAATGTATAAAAAACATGTATTTATTCTTTGTTTTTCTTCTAAAATGATGACAGTTAATTATATAAAGCGATCATATATTACTAGCTTCCGCCAACGGTTTCACCCGCGTCTCGTGGGAACTACTGCGCGCACCCGGATAAAAAGTAGCCTATAGCCTTCCTTGATAAATGGGCTATCTAACACTGAAAGATTTTTTCAAATCGGACCAGTAGTTCCTGAGATTAGCGCGTTCAAAAAAACAAACAAACTCTTCAGCTTTATAATATTAGTACAGATAATATTACCAAGTTTCAATGAAAATCCGTTTAGACAGTTGCATGTAAAAGATTTACAAACAATGTCCCAAAAGGACAACTTCCTGCATCCGGGCAACTTTTTTGGCCCATATTTTATTCTGATGAGTAAGCTACATTACTGCAGAGTTTCATTAAAATCAAATTTAAAATCTATTGCAGAAATTTGACAGATTGTGGTAACTTGACGTGCTGTTGTCCGTACATTACTACCAAGTTTCATGAAAATTCATCCAGCCGTTTTCGTGTGAAGAAGTCACAAACATCCACACAAACTTTCGCATTTATAATATTAGTGAATTGGTATTGAAAAAATATATATTTACCTATAAACTCCTGTACATTTTGCCTGGTTTGTCTCTTACTAATCTTCTGTTTAGATTCTCCATTAATATTCTTCTTACGTTTAGTAGTCTTAGAATTAGTTTTAGTCTTTTTTTTTTTGGGCGATTTCTTCACTGGTTTCGGTGACTCGCTTTTTATACTGTTAACGTCTGTAATATTGATAGAAAATATAAATTAAGGCTTCTATAGGTGTTTTATTTTAGCCTCGTTGGTCTAGTTGTCGCATAGCCGACTGCTGTGCACGAGGTCTCGGGTTCGATTCCCGGGTCGGGTCGAAATCGCTTTGTGGGTTTTAGAAACTTTCACAAAGCAGCCCGGAGTTGGAAGTTGGTGATTGATTCACCCGTGCATTGGAGAGCACGTTAATGTCGGTCCTGCGCCTGATCTCTCTCCGGTGGTGTCGGATTGCCGTCCCATCGGGTTATGGGAGTGAAGGAATAGGGAGTGCACTTGCGTCTGTGACTGCTTCTCTGATCTGTGAAATGCTTTTGCAACTATCATATGTCCTGCGCAGCTGGCTGATGTACTTATATGAGAACAGCCGCCGTGGCCGACAATCGGCTAGGACGCCATTACTATATTATAGCAAGAAGTCCCAAGTCCCTATGTAAAAAAAGGCTTGTAAAACAATAAGCTTTCTAAAGTGGTATCTCACCATCACCCTGGTGCTCTCCATCATCCAAGTCCACGTGCATGTCATTCACATCAGGTGCAGCCTCGTCCGTCGGAGTGCACTCAATTTCCACCTTCACGTCAGCTTCATTCTTTAATTCACCATCTGGAAATAACAATCATAATTACTTTCATTAAATGGAAGCAAAATGTTTTAGGAATTTATTTATCGAGGGAACTGAACATACTGAACTGAACTGAACAAACAAACTCTTCAGCTTTATAATCTATACTAATATTATAAAGCTGAAGAGTTTGTTTGCTTGTTTGAACGCGCTAATCTCAGGAACCACAGGTCCGATTTGAAAAATTCATTCAGTGTTAGATAGCCCATTTATCGAGGAACGCTATAGGCTACTTTTTATCCGGGTGCACGAAGTAGTTCCCACGGGAAAGCGGGTGAAACCGCTGGCGGAAGCTAGTATTAGTATAGATTGTAAAAATTAGAGTAACTTTAAAAAGTTCAGGGGCCCCCTCAGGTTCATTCGAGACCCCCCTGAGCTTAGAGGCCCCGGGGCACTGCCCTCTGCCCACTGCCTGTAGCTATGCCACTCCCTATGTTACAAATTCCGCTCAACTATAAAGTTATTTGCCTCACCTTCATGGACCTGTATATTAGCATTGAGCAGTTTCTCCTCGCACTGCAGCACCTGCCGGCGGAAGGCGCGCGCGTCGCGCAGGCGCACCACGCACGTCGCGCAGATCAGCCGCTCGCACTCCGCGCCCTCCAAGTGGGACAACTGCGAATGTAACAATAATGGTACTTAAGACTGATGATGATGGCGTCCTACCCGATTGTCGTCCACGGTGGTAATTCAAATTTTTTTTTTTGCTTCTGCATCGGCTTTGAAGTTGCCGACTATTGAGCCAGTGTCACGTACAGAAGGGACTTTTCGGTTTTTGTGTGATACGTTGTTAGTAGCTGGAAAAGACAGACACAGAAATAATAATGGCACGGCGGCTGTTCTCATATAAACAGATCATCCAGCTGCTATGGACATATTATAGTTGCGGCACATTAGCTGTGACACAGGTGCACTCCCTACTCCCTCACTCTCATAGCGCGGTGGGACGGCAATCTGAATTGGTTTAGATTATAAGTGGACCCCTGAATTGTTGAGAAAAGGGTGGACATATTATGACTTAATAATGAAATGTTCATATAGTAGTAATATAAGCTACTCTATTTTTAAAATAAACTAGATATTTTCCCGCTGTGTCACCTGCATCCTGGGGGAATTACTTCTTGTATCTGGACAAAATATAGCCTACTAGCTTTTGCCAGCAGCTTCGCCCGCTTCCTGAGGGAACTATTTCCTGTACCCGGATAAAAAGTAGCCTATGTGAAAGCTTAACAGACAGACAGACAGAGCTACTTTCGCATTTATAATATTAGTAGGGATGTTACTTGGGGATAGTCTAGCTTCCCAACAGTGAAAGAATTGTTCAAATCAATCCAGTAGCTTTGGAGCCTATAGAGCCAGACAAACAAACAAAAATAAATCTTTAATAATATGGTGAGATGACTATTCTTTTAATAGTAAGATAAAGAGCAGAATAAATGAGCATTACAGTAATAAAAACTAGTTTCATTCACATGTACTTATGGCAAAGACTACTTCATGCAGCAAAGCCTTTCTTAAAATTGAATGCTTGCTTACTGTAATTCTTCTTTAAAATTGATGAATATCAAATAATATATGTTGCTTAAGCACATATAAATACCTCCTACTCTCACAGATACTTTCCTCTATCATACTAATTAAACAAGTGATAATTTAGTCATTAGTACAAAAAATTACTTGAAATAACTTACCAATAAACCAAAACAATCCACAAACATATCTGAATAAACCTCCTTTTGCCCAAGCCACTCGTATTCTACATTCAAAATGCGGCATTTCTTCAGGGCACCACAGCATCGGCACAGGCCAGGATCCACGATAGGACCCTTGCGGCTACTTGAAGCCATTTTAACGTAATTTTGGGATCTTTTTAAATCTATTTACAAATCAAATCGACCAAAAACATTTTCGATTCGGTAGCATTTTGACAGATGCCAATTATCGACTTTTGACTTTGACAGATATTTTAGTGATGTTTGTGCTGTTTAGTTTAGACGATTGTGTAATAAAATAACCGGTGTTAGCTGTTTTGGTTTAGCTACTCGACAATAGATGGCGTTAGTTATAGTAACATGACAATTCAATTTAAATGTGTTAATTTGGTTTTCAGATGCATATTTATATTCTTATCTGACACTAGCTTCTGCCAGTGGTTTCACTCGGGTCTCTTGGGAAGTGAACAGCGCACTCAGATAAAAAGTGGCCTATAGGTTTTTCGTAAAATGGGCTATCTAACACTGACTGAAAGAATATTTCAAATCAGACCAGTAGTTCCTGAGATTAGCGCGTTCAAGTAAACAAAACAAACTCTTCAGTTATATAATATTATAGTATAGACTTAGGGCCAGTTTCAGAGGTTCCAGATAACGTTTTAGGCAGCTATCTGACAGATAATTCCATAGACATTTTTCTAATTTTGACTATTTTTCTATGGCATTATCTGTCAGATAACTATCTAGAACTTTATCTGGAACCTGAAACTGGCTTTTAATATGAAAAACAAGGAGTTATAAATGAAAGACAATTCAAATTGGTTGTATTTATTTTTATTGTTATCAACTACCAGAATATTACATCAATGAAGTCATCAAACTTTGAACAGTAAATGTTTACTTGTAATGAATTGTTTTTCTACTCTACACATCAAAATACTGAAATCGGTATTACAGGAAAAAGTATTTCCTTCTGTTTATTCTATTGTTATAATTATAATTTTCAATTGGATCGATGCAAAATCGTATTATAATCGTACTACTACATATAAAGTCAGTACATTAGTTCAATAGAAATACGTTCCAGAGACATTACTACCTAATTTCGTATACAACGCAGTCAGTTAGGATATGGGTTACATATGAAGTGGATATTTACACATACATACTTATTTTTTGTTGTACAGTCGGTTAAAAACGTGGTGATGAAACAACAAGATCGATTTCCCTTTACGAAAGTGAACTGCAATGATTTTAAATCATAAATCATACTCAATATTTTTACAAAACTGGTCGACTGTTTTACTAGCCGACTGTACCAATAAATACATTAGTTAGAGAATATGTTTGAGGGAACACGAATAGGTATAAGTCTTTACAATGTTTAACTAACATCAATGTTATTAAAGTCTAAAGAATCATTTCCATTCCAAAAACATCACTTTATATCACACCACTAGGTAGAGTGCCGCACAAAAGTGATTTGGCACTTCAAATACCTGCTCAGCCTTTGACAATGTTACCCTGTTCGACACACTGTGTGTCAAATGACCACTCAGTAGTCAGAACTCTCAGACAAATTTTCTTCGAAGACTTTTTCGGGAATCAATGATCCCGTTAAACAATTTTAATAATAAAAAACAAGTAAAAAACAGTCGACAATTTTAATTTTGATTAATTTTGATTTAAAGCTTCTCAATTTTTTTTACTTTTAAAGTAATTTTAGAAATTAATCAGTAAAAAAATAATAAGTCGGAATATTTAGTCAACGTGGTAAATTCCAGGTGAAATTGATTTGCCCCAATCAGCGTTGCCGTCGTGACGATCACCAGCCTCTCTCTCCCAAAATGATTCATCAACTGCCAATGGATCATAGATCTGATACGACAGGAACGTGCGGATCAGAAGCTGTCGCTTTTCACCTTCAGAAATCTTGTTGTTACGTATCACAGCGCTCAAGGTATCAAAATTGATCCAAGCAACCGAGTTCACGGCAAATGGGTGCACTTCAGCGTGATTATCAAACATTCTCCAAGTCGGTATTCCGATATGAGGAATAACTCGTACAACGGGATTGAGTAGAGCATCAATCTTGTAATTAAAGAGAGATATTGTGGTTTCACACATGTTCTTGTATTGTACGTATTCTAGTTCGTAAGCTACATCTGGCCAGCGATTGGCAAATTCTTCTCTGATTAATTTATGGCAGCCGTCAATAGTTTGCCAGCGCGCTTTGAGGGTTCTCTGCCAGTCTTCCATCTCTTCCTGGACCTGAACGCGGTCTATGTATATGCCTCTAATTTCGTTTTCTAATGCCTTGAAATAGGAACGTTGTTGGCTGATAAGCACATTTTCAGTTTCACCCGCCGCAGAGCTTGGTTCTGCCGCGGCATTTTCCATATACTCGTGCAAGACAGGTAAGATGGTACCGTACTCATCCTTGACTTTGTTAAAGATGTTATCAGTAAAATAGTTATCGTCTTTTGTTTGAGCTTCTCTTAAAAGGAGTTCATTATCTTCGAATATTGACCATAATTGTTTAAGAGCATTGATTGATTTTTGCGCGTAGTCCTCCCGTTCCTGGGACAAGCTCGCCAAATCAGTTTCAATTGCTTTGTCGATATTGTCAAATGTTTCAGTAATTAATAATTGATTGGAAATCAGATCTTTCATCACGAACTCCAGTAGGCCCCTCATTGTTAACACTAACTAAGAGTCAAACGATTTCCGTGAACAGGTATATTCTTTTTTACACTCCTATTTGGTCACGTTTTGTAATATCCACAAGGAATTACACTCAAAATTTTTGATTTTCACACACTGTCTAAACTTTTACTATAAACTTTATGAAGTTATATATTATTAAGCACTTGATTCAAGTAAAATATGCAAATCCAAGGAGGCGAACAAGGAATAAGTTCTGTTATCCTGTAGGTCCATCAAAAATCGATAAAGCGAAAAAACGGAACTACATCGCTGCGCGCGCAGCTTCTCATTGCCCAACACTAGCGCACCACCGAAGCGCTCGATGGCGTCGCCTTGCGTTTGTTTCAAGAAAATAAGTAGTTTTAATATAAATTCGCCTAATAATTTAAGTTAGTTGTCAATAATTAGTATGATAAATATAATTTCTGTGAAAATAAGTTAGTTATACGTAAAAATGGATGCAAAAACTTCGGAATGGCGAGCCGGGCCAAATGTTTGTCGTTGTTGTCTAACCGAGGGCTGTTACAAGGACATTTCTACCGAATATTTCTGGATGGGAAAGCGTGAAGTTTACGCTGAAATGCTTGCCGACACCCTAAATTTAACAGTAAGTGTTTTCTTTAATTATTTATCGATCCATCTCTGAAGACGCCACGGCATCCATTTTCTTGGTGAAGAACGAGTTTTTCTATAACCCGACCTATTTGTGAAGGCTAATGTTTTGTTATGAATACTCCTTGGTGGGAGCTATTGTCTTTGGTCGGGTTCTAAAATCGATTGAGCCAAGTAATATGGAGATTCTTGATTGCATATAATTTTTTAAAAGACTTTTTATAACTAAGAAAATGGTCAACATTAATTTTGTAAAATTTATTGTTGCGTTGTGTTTACGTAGGTTCTGGTTAATCCTTTGTTTCACTCAAAATCTGTATGAAAAGTATTGTTAGCTGTGTTTATGACACCCTTTGGCTGTGTAAAACACTTTCAGAAATTTTTAATGTTTCAAAAACAAGCACCATAGTACTATATCTCAATTTAAAAAAATGTTGATTGATTAATTTCTTTGCTTCAACGAAAGGGTAACAAAGTAAAAAAGAAACTATTTTTTTTCATGGCTTTGAAACCTTTCATTGTTAAAAGAATCTGAATCAAAATCAATTTAGAAGATTCAGAGATGTCACAAACAAACTTTACCTTTTCTAAACATTAGCACAGACAGTGGCACATCAACCTACCTGAATCTGTAAAATTTTACCAATCAAACATTAACCTTCCACTATTGTGATAAGGTTGAAAATCTATTGAAGAAATTGACAGATTGAGATAGGTTGATGTGCTGGCCTCTGCACAGTTTAAAGAAGGTTATTGTTCAATTGGTAAAATTTAACATATTTGAGGAAGATGACCTGCTGTCCTCTGTACATTGCATAAAGATAAATAAAGAAAAAACCACCTATTTGAAAATAATGCAAAAACATATAAAGTCAAAGTCAAAATCGTTTATTGAAAAAAAAAACAAAGCAGACTTCACAAAAAAGCACTGAAAGAGATAAANCAATAGTTGCCTTTGATCTGGTGTGTACGTCACATTCTCATAGATCAAACTTTCCACATTCAGTATTACGCAAAGTAAACCCACCAGAATCGTTTTCATTATGAAAATCAAGTGCGTGTTTCCCTTTAAAATCCTTTATATACTTAGGTTTAATTTAAGCACAATTATGTTCTCTTTTGTCTGCATGAAGCTGGTTTATGATTCCATTAATTACAAGATTTTCCTAAATACTTTGTAATCATTAGGGTTCCGTCAAAGTTGTACTGATTTTTGACCATTTTTAGGGTTCCGTACCCAAAGGGTAAAACCGACTTCACAAAAAAACACTGAAAGGGATAAAAAAATAAAACTTTTCACATGGCTCTAGAAGTCGGTGTCTGCAGGTCTGTTGACTGTGTTTATTTTGCCACCGACTTCTAGAGCCATGTGAAAAGTTTTATTTATCCCTTTCAGTGTTTTTTTGTGAAGCACCCCCAAAATCGCCCCCCTTCACCAATTCCTAGTGTTGTGGCTGGAAAGAAGAAACGGTGATGAACAAACTTCCCAGCAACGCAGCTGTCTCTTATAATTGATTAAATTACAAATAGAATACATATTAAATTTAATTACCGTAAAACGGGGCTATTTGAAACATTTTTTTACTAAACCATGTGTTCAATAAAAAAGCAA
>NWSH02000531.1:4071448-4129568 GCA_002382865.2 Heliothis virescens | reverse complement strand
AAATCTTTTTTTTTAGAAATTTCAAATAACCTCACTATATCCAAAAAACCCCATTTTACGGTACATAAAATGTATTATTATTGAAAAACGCAAATATAAGCAAATAATTAACTCACTATTTATTTATTTCGTCAGATTGCATACTCCCAGTCCGGTGGACCGAATAGCAATAGCCGTCTCATCTGTGAACTCTGTATATCCCGGTTACGAGATGCATCGGACTTCAGGCGCCAAGTCCTCGAGTGTGAGAAGACGTTCACACAGCATCTGGACGCTGGTGCTTCTAATATTACTGGATTTGATGGTAATTATGTAATACTCGCTTGTGCCTGCGGTTTCAGCCATGTTCTAGGGAAACTTCCTCCTGTACTTGGATAAAATATAGCCTATGTTACTCGGGATTAGTAGTAGCTTTCCAACAGTGAAAGAATTTTTCAAGTTGGCTAAAGTAGTTTTGCTATCAACAAACTAAAAATGTTTTTTCTTTATTGATGCCGTCCTAGCCGATTGCCGGCCACGGCGGCTGTCCTCATATAAGGACAGCAGCCAATTGTGCAGGACATATTATAGTGCACAAGCATTTGCGCTNTTCAAGTTGGCTAAAGTAGTTTTGCTATCAACAAACTAAAAATGTTTTTTCTTTATTGATGCCGTCCTAGCCGATTGCCGGCCACGGCGGCTGTCCTCATATAAGGACAGCAGCCAATTGTGCAGGACATATTATAGTGCACAAGCATTTGCGCTGATACAGGTGCGCTCCCTATTCCCTCACTCTCATAACCCGATGGGACGGCAATCCGACACGACCGGAGAGAGATCAGGCGCAGGACTGACATTAACGTGCTCTCCGATGCACGCGTGTATCAATCACCAACTTTCAACTCCGGGCTGCTTTGTGAAAGTTTCTATAACAAGCGATTTCGGCCCGTCCTGGGATCGAACCCGAAACCTCGTTCACAGCACTCGGCTATGCGATCACTAGACCAACGAGACAGTACTCACACTATCAACATATGTAATAACAAACAAAATTGTCTGTCTGTCCAGTACATGTAGAACCCGGAGACTCGGACGTGAAGTTGGAACAAGTGAAACAAGAGAAACGGCTCAGCGATGATGACTTTGACGACCGATGTGGCTTCGATGATGATGATGATGATGACCGTAAGTATTATTAACATATTGATTCTTATGGTCACGGCACAGCCAATAACGTGTCATTTAAATTTGAACTTTAAATCGTATGACGTATGATATATTTCATAACGTAAATACAAAAAAGCTAACGGCGGGCTGTCAGCGCGCGGTTTCCTATCTAACAACTCACGTTGTAATGAAATATATCATACGTCATACAATTTACTGTTCAAATTTAAATGACACGTTATTTGCTGTGCCGTGAACGTGCCGGTACAATGTGCTATGACCCTTAGGCTTTCTTCACCCTTGTTCGCAGGAAATACTTCCTGCACCCAAAAAAAAGGTAGCCTGTGTATTCTTTTTGAGACACTAGCATTCTAGAAAAAGATAGTCTAGAATAGTCTAGATAGACTATCTGTCCCAAATTTCATTTAAATCAGTTCAGTAATTGCGTGAAAACCCTGACGGACTGATGAAGCTTTTTCGCATTAGTAAAGATTTTTTTACTAAGTTCCAACTTCACCAAGCAAAATTATCAATAAGTATCTTATTTATCAAAAAAAGTCTCCTCAAGAAAAACAAAAGAATCTTAACTCTTTCACCGGCTGAGTCGGATTTATCCGACAAACGAATTCGGGCTTATGCCGCCTGAGTCAGATTTATCCGACACCTGTGTATTTTATTTCAATTTCTGAACGTATTACGATTAAGCCTAAAAATCATTTTTTTTTCGAAAGTTAAATTCAATATGCTGAACGCTAGGAGCACGCCAACTGATAAAAAGTCGGGCGGTTAAGGCTGAGGCCAAACGAGCGTAATTTTTTGCGTCGTGAGTCGCAGAATTTCGGTCGCAGAAAATCGTTACAAACAAAAAAGACAAATAAAATCAAATAGGACTTTTGTATGAAACCGAATAATGTAGCAGATTTTCTGCGACCGAAATTTTGCTAGTCACAACTCACAAAATTACGCTCGTTTGGCTTCACCCTAAAAGGTTCAAATTCACTAACACAATCTTCTACATTTCAGTTGACGACCAACCCCTAACGAAGTTAGCGAGCAAAATACCCAAAAAGGAATCCGTAGACATACTAGACTTACTCGATAACACAAAGGCAACAGAGAAACGCAAATCTACCACCAAAACTAAGTCAGTACCGGCTAAAAAGAGTAAAACGGTCAAGAAAGAACCCGTTAAAGCCACTCCAAGTAAAGTTGTGGCCAAAACTGATAAGAAGAAAAAAGGTAGGCATCGGTTTTTGAATTTTAGACCGTTGGGTTGTTGAGTTGTTGACGATGAGCTTAATTATAGCATTTATGACAAGTTTCGCAGGTTGTAGTTACAGTTCTAGGTCTATCTGTCAGATAAAGCTACGGTAAAGTAGTCAAAATTAAAAACATTTTTAAATAACATTCGTGGATCATCCACATTCATTAAATAAGACATCTATTTCTGCTGTATGCCAGTTAATTTAATGAACTTAACAAGAATATATTATCAGTCTTAAGATTTCTCAAAAATATTTTTTGAAAATATTATTACAATAAAGTTGTTTTTGGCAACTCAGCTTACCAACCCTACATTTGGCAAGTTAATTACTGGTTTGTTAAATATCATAATACTAGCTTCTGCTAGCAGTTTCACCTGCGTCCCGTGAGAACCACTTCGCGTAGCTGGTTAAAAGTTAGCCTCAGTCCTATCTTAGGCTCTACCTTGGACTATCTGTACAAGATTTCATTTATATTTGTTCAGTCGTTTGGGCGTATAAACCTGAAAGACAGAGAGCTCGCTAAAGCGTATGCTTGAAGCTTTGAGCCAACATGAGTGAAGAATTATGTAATACCAAGCCATTTACTCTCATAGAAAACAAATATAAACCAAATTCCAGTATCTAACTTGCTAAATATATACAAAAATGAAATATATCATATGCATGAATAATTTTAAGGAAACATATGGATATGTCTCTCGCAAATTTCGTTTTACATACGAAGGGATGATAGAAGAATCAATATGTGCTTATATTAATACCATATTTCTAAAATTGATTTTCTTTGTGAAAGAGTCGCTATACACAAGATATTTTCGAAAAATTTCGTGATATTGAAAACAGCGCCATCTATGGATCAACAATTGCACAACCTACCCGAATCTGTCAAACTTTACCAATCGAACATTAACCTTCCACTATTGTGATAAGGTTGAAAATCTATTGAAGAAATTTGACAGATTGAGACAGGTTGATATGTTGTCTGTACTATAGAAGCCATATTGTTTCATCTGTCATTCTAATGTAAAACGGATGTGTACAGAGCAGATTATATTTAAGATATTTTTGTGTGAAAATGTGTGTATTTTTGGTGTGTTTGTGTGTTTTTTCAGCATTTTTAGGTAAATAAGAAGATATGAAAATTTCAAAAAGTTATTATAATTTCAAAAGAAATAGGTTATTTGATGAAATGTTGTATTGCTACTGAGATATTATAGTATTACAGATTTATAAAACTATTTTTTTCTATTTCCTGAAATGTCTACATGTGCAAAGAAAAAGTTAAATATTCACCACGATGCTTGAAACACTTAAACAAATAAATAGTCTATGTCCTTTTGCAGGGTATATGTAGAGTATGGAATACCAAAATGTCATTATTATCGGTTCAGCAGTTTTGGCGTTTAAGCGCGACAGATAGACAGTTTCGCATTAATAATATTAGTAAAAATTGTTGGGACTTACATTAATGTCTGCATGGGCTAGTAAACTCATTTTTTTTTTACATTTATACAATATGTAAAGAAAACCCCGTCTGTCCCATGAAGGTATTGTTCCTGACCCAGATACGATTGCATTTATGTCTACCTCGTCCATACACTAGTAAACAAAAATTACCCCTCAAAAAACTTTAAAATAATTCATAAAATTACAAAAATCATATGGCAATACGGTTCAAGGGTCATCGTCTTCCGGGTAATGACTTCGTAAGGTCATGAACCCAAATAAATTTAAAATACAATAGCCGGCGGTGCCTTTGACTAGAGAGTAGAGACGTAACTCTTTAAATATTATTCAAATTTTAACTGTCGATGTCGATATCGATTGAAGTCAAAAATATTTCGTATCATAGGTGTGATTGTCAAATTATTATTAATTTAACAGTGCTAACGAATTGTTAACCTACATTCTTGTGATTGCTTAACCTAAATTACCCTTATGAGTCCGACGGGGTAAACATAACATATTGTATGTCACGATATCACAAATCTTGAACGAATCGGTCCTGAACGAGAGCATCGCAGCGTGATTGAAACTACATACATCAATCTGGGTTCGATTCCCACCTTAAGTAATTACTGTAGTTCGACTCTACACTTCGGTATTGCAGGTAAGTTTTTAAACTCTATATTTGTGATCATTGAAATTATATTATAAAAAATGTAAAAAAAAACTACATACATATAAAGAGTTATATATTTTTTAGTTTATTTTTAGGTTATTAAGTACTTGAAGTATGTTTCAATGTTCACAAGTATAAATAAGTATGTATTAAAGAGCTCTGATTTTTTTGAGAATATTTGTAATGAATAATTTTTATTTTTTGAAATAATTCGAGACATATCCATGTGTAGGCGTTGCCTTCTAGTATTTTGAAATAGTGTGAAAGAATTGTAAAATATATTTAATAGCGTGTAATATAAATAATTCTTGGTACATATATTTTATATTATTATATTTTAACAAATAGTAATATGGAATAAAATTTAAAATTAATTTCTTTCATGCTATTTCTTATGCTACAATACTCAAAAATCAATAGTACTTTGGTCGCGTGGTTTTTTAATATTAATAACATTTTCGGAATACAAATTGCCATTGATTTTTGTTGTCACATATTCGCACTTAAATTAAGCTATATTTAACATGTTTCTTTACTATAAATATACCATGAATATGGGGTTTATACCCTCGCAATAACTATCGGCTACCTTGCCTATACTATACTCTATAACCTCTATGAAAACTATTAAGCTATAGTCGACGTGGTTGATTTTTCGTGAATCTACCTATTGGTACATTTTTTAAAATATTATTTTACTTGGTAGGGTTTAGGGCACTATAAATATTTGATAAGTAGGTAATTTCTTAGGCTGGGTTGCTCGATTTAACTTTAACTATAACCTAACTTTAACCGGCCGTGAAATGGTCACCCATTGGTCACACAGCTGTCAAATCGTCAATTTGACCAATGGGCGTCCATTTCACGGCTTTGACCAGGTTAAGTTATCGTTAAAGTTAAATCGATCAACCCAGTCTTAGTCGTGAATAGGAAAGAAATATTATACAAATAAGGTTATATATCTGTTAACTAAACATACGTAAACATTTGTCGGTAAACAACGGACACGAGAACTCCAAGAATTTCCACCCTCAAGACTCTTTAGAAGATAGAAGATGTAACAAAAAGATGAGACTACAAAAGAGATTTTTCTTTTTTAGCGGAAAGTTACGATGCGGCGCGCGCGAACGCCGAGATGATTATCAGTAGCACAACCGCTTACCCATTCAGGGTCAATGATAAATCCGTACTCTGTGTCTACTGCCAAGAGCTCTTCGAAGACCCAGACGACTTCCGAAGGCATATGGACACTGAACACGACTATTTCAGCATCAAGGTCGCCTTCCACCACCTTCCAAAAAATGAGTATATCAAAGTCGACCTCACGAATTTACGATGCAGACTCTGCAATGTCGGTTTTCCGACTCTAGAAACCGTTTTGGCACACCTAATCGCCGAACATGACCGAAGAATTGACCCTAACGGCAAATTTGGAGTTATGCCGTATCTTTTACATAAGGACGTGTTTAATTGCGCGGTTTGTGAGAAGAATTTTCCGTCGCTATTCCATTTGAATAGACACACGATAACCCACTTTTTGAGCTACGTTTGCCATGTATGTGGGAACAGCTATGTTGCCACAACGGGTCTTCTAAGACATGTGCGCTCCAAACATCAGAATTACGAGGTCTCTTGCAAGAGATGCAAGAAAGTTTTCCCGTCGATGGAGGCTAAAGAGAAGCATAGAAGGACTCAGAAGTCTTGCTTGCCTTACTGCTGTCCTAAATGCCAGGAGAGATTCTTAGATTGGAAGATGAGGAAACGGCATATGGAAGTAGCTCATGGGCAGTCGAAGCGCACGCATCGTTGTGTGGATTGTAACATAGATTTTACGAACGAAACTCTGTACTATGACCATTTTAAGCTCCATCATTCAGAAGATTGTGCGGTGTGCAAGCACTGTGGCTTGAAGTTCTTGTCCGTCTATCGTTTGAACCGCCATATTGCTAAACATAATGTTTGAAATTGAGACTTTAACGGCCAGTTTCGGAGGCTCCAGATAAGGTTCTAGTTAGCTATCTATGGTGATGACTTTTCTATAGCAGTATCAGTATAGCAGTATACTTTCACAAAGCAGCCCGGAGTTGGAAGTTGGTGATTGATACACCCGTGCATCGGAGAGCACGTTAATGTCGGTCCTGCGCCTGATCTCTCTCCGGTCGTGTCGGATTGCCGTCCCATCGGGTTATGAGAGTGAGGGAATAGGGAGTGCACCTGTGTCTGCGCAAATGCTTGTGCACTATAATATGTCCTGCGCAGCTGGCTGATCTCCTTATATGAGAACAGCCGCCGTGGCCGATGATCGGCTAGGACGCCATCAAATCATAGCAGTATCTGTCAAATAGCTATTTAGAAGTATATCTTGAAGCTGTGTAACTGGCCCTATTTATATTGATTGCGCACATTAAAATTTTCTCTATAGGCGTAATGTTAGTGCCCGTTTTCACAAGTAGCCTCGAAAATTTAAGTGTTTTCGTCAACCAGAATACCGAAAGCATTAATCAGAATCCCTTATTTGGCTTTAGGAGTTAGAGAAACATTTATGATCTTACTACAAAAAATTTAAACACGCGATCATCACGTGTTTTAGAAAATTCTCCGTACAAAATGGTCTTAAACACATGACGATCGCCTGTTTAATTTTTTTGTAGAAAGACCCTTAAAGTTTAGGGGCTACTGATGAAAATAGATTTAAGATGAATTCGACCACTAGAAGCGGGAAATTCAAATATAAAATGGTTTTTTCATGTCATAAACTATGATATTTCGCAATAAAAAGTTTTTTTACAGTTACATTTAAATTGTAAGAAGTTTCGGAGTTAAACAAGGACATCAGAAATTACTTTGTGGGATATTATAACCGCCAATCATAAGATCACGCCTCATATTGAATGTTAACTTAGGTAAAACATGAAAAAACCATTTTATATTTGAATTTCCCGCTTCTAGTGGTCGCATTCACCTTAAGAGGTTAGCAAAAAGTATCTTTCAAGTCGTAGTCGGTATTGATAAATCAGATTTGCGGCGTAAAATATCAAAAGACGGTCAGTTGTGCCAAGTTGTTTTATACAGGAGTTCTCATAATTTTTTTGATTACTGGCAACTTTTTTTATCATATGATCCTTCTCTTGACTTGACCACATCGAACAAAAAAATGACTATCGGAATCGGTCTAGCCTTTCAGGCGTGATTCGATGACACGAAAAAGTAGGACGTGATTTTTATGTTATACTAGATAATAATATTAATTTTTGACTGGCTTTGTGAATCAACTATACGTGCACTTGACGATTTTTTTACACTGAAAGTTTAAACATATTATACCTATGTATAAATGAAATATAATAAAATCATAGAAAAAGTACTCCTCTACTGTATTATTTTGACATCTTATCTAAATGAAATCCTTAATCAGACAGCGTTTTATGATTGCGTGAATTGAATGACATGGAAATCCGTAAAATATATTGGAGTAAAAGTTTAAGAGATATCAGAAACAGATGCTTAACCATGTAATCTATACTAATATTATAAAGCTGAAGAGTTTGTTTGTTTGTTTGCACGCGCTAATCTCAGGTAGTCCGATTTGATAAATTATTTCAGTGTTAGATAGCCCATTTATCTAGGAAGGCTATAGGCTTCTTTTTATCCGGGTGCGCGCAGTAGTTCCTACGGGAAAGCGGGTGAAACCGCTGGCGGAAGCTAGTATAAATGAAAGTTCTGGATCTTGGTTTACTTGAGTTTTACTGATGTTACAACAAACTTGAAAGCAGGGCACCATGATAAGGTGGCGTTAGCTTTAAATCAAGGATCCAGGATTACTGACGATCGTTACCAATAACCTGTCTATCTATTGATTTGCTTACTAAAGATTGTATTTTGCCATTAGATCCATACGTAATGTAAAATTTGTGTATATTAGTGTCAGATAATCATTAACGGTTATGGGTATAAAATATCATATGATGATACGATACCATGGGATTTAATTTAATATCTCCTGTTTTGATACCTTATTGTATTCTCCCGAAACTTTTATGTAAGATAATTAACTCTTATTTACTAACCATTTATCTTCTTTTGTAAAATAAACTCAGTTAAACTAAAGAACCGTATTTATTCTCGAAGATATAACGCGTTCGGAAACACCACTCCTGCGCAAATTCCTGTTGAACATGAATGACGAAGGACCATTTCTTTTTGTTCTAGACTACGATCCGTTGGTCGAAGCGAGGCAAAATGCTAAGCAAATATTGAAGTACTCTACCGTCTATCCCTTCAGACTCCAAATTAGTCAGATGATGTGCGTCTGCTGCCGCCAATGCTTTGAAGACCCTGAACTGTTTAGGAGGCATATGAGACTGGACCACCGGGCCAACGTCCTCTCATTTACTCCTGGGCACCACTCCCTGGGCCTCAGAGAATACCTCAAAGCCGACTGCACAGACCTAGGATGCAAGATATGCGCCAAAAGATTTGACGATGTTAAATCAATCGCTGAACACCTTTCCTCAGTACACCACAAGAAAATCAACTTCAACTTTGATTTCGGAATACAGAGCTTCAAGTTAGGACGCGAAAAATGGGTTTGCGCTTCATGTAACAAAAAGTTTCCTTGCCTACGTTCCTTGTCTCGGCACAATAGCAGCCATTATCACAAGTATACGTGTGAAAATTGCGGACGATCTTACATCAGTCGCGATAGTTTGAGGAGCCATGTGCTCTTGAGTCATTCTCAAGAGAAAATTTGCGTTAAATGTAAAGAATCTTTCGCTAGCAAAGAAGAATTACGCGAACATAAACTGTCTAACGAAAGATGCTGGCCCTACATCTGTTCTTTATGCAACACCAGATTTTTATACGTTAGGCTTAAAACGCAACATTTGAGTGAAGTCCACGGCGTTGATGACGCGAAAAAGGTGCACAAATGCCCTCTCTGTTTCGAATGTTTCCAGGACAATAAGTCTTATAGGTCACACTATGTTAGTGCCCATACTGACACGACCTACGATTGCCAATTTTGCGGCCTCCAGTTCCTTAATGCCAGTGCTTTGTCATCCCACAAAGTTATTCATACGAAGGGGAAAATTTATCAGTGCACTGGGTGTCCGAAGTCGTTTACTAGAATCAAGAATTTGAGACAACATATGTGGATACATAGCGAGAACAAGAGGTTTAAATGTGAGCCGTGTAACAAGCAGTTTAATCAGCGAGTTAGCTGGAAGACCCATATGAGGTCTCACCATCCGGAGTTGGTTGATTTTTGATTTGGGAGCTGTAGAAGGTATAACAGCCCAGATATTTTTTTATGTAAACTACTAGCAGCCTTGGCTGCTATCTTTAAACCTTCATTAATCACTCGTAAGCTTTGCCTGGGGCACGGGTAAAGCCAGCGTCCCCCAATGTTACTTAGTACCAGTCGTTGACACATTAAGGACAAGATTCCACGTCAGAGGCGAAAACTCTGACACTAGGGCTTGTTAGGTGATTAACTGCGGAAATCAATATTCTGTCTATCTCTGGATTTGCTTACTAGTGATAGAATTTTGACATTAGTCCCATAAGTAATGTCAAATTCCTATCTTTAGTAAGCAAATCCAGAGTTAGATAGGTTATTGGGAACGGCCGTAAACCTGCAGCTTACTCGATAAGAAGCCTACTTCAAAAGCAGGCAGATATTTAAATAATTTACGTTAGATTGTTAATTAGGATTCATAAGAAAACTTATATTTAATGTCAAATTTTCGCCAGTGGTTTCATCCGCGTCTCTTCCGAATAACAAGTTAAAGAAAAGTAGCCTATAGCCTTCCTCTAATGAGTTATCAAAAAATATTTAATAAAAATCTGTTCCTGAGAATACCTCGTTCTAGTAAACAAACAACTTCAACTTTATAATAAGTGCTAACATAAACTTGAATAAACAAATATTCTTTGATCTTCACTGAATATATTTCGCCTTGAATCATCAGTATTTCCATCTTCCGTTCCTTTAAGATGCACCAATTCTAATAATCATTATTCTATTTCTCTCTTCAAATTATTTGATTGTATCTTGCAGTCTGAAGGCTCTATTACCCGAAAAATAACAAGAGAACGTATCATAGCGTCTAACCATACGATTAATTCATTAACTTCCAAAGAAGTACCATTAATCACCAACACCATGAACGAGGAAGAAGAAGAGCAGTTGAATGACTGGGCATTTCTTTTTGTTCTAGACAAGCAAAATGACCCGAATTTCATCGCTAAACGGAACGCCGAGCTTATAGTGAAATATTCCACCGTTTACCCCTTCAAGCTGCCCGAAGATAGCATGGTTTGTGTTTACTGTTGCGAAACGTACCCCGATCCTGCTGAGTTCAGGTCGCATATGGACGAGGAACATGATACCTTCAACCCTAAAATGGCGTTCAACCACTGCTCAGAAGGATTCATCAAAGTTGACTGCACTAACATTAACTGTCGAATATGTTTTAAACACTGCCAGAATTTGGAAGAAATCGCTGAACATTTACACAAAGACCATAATAAAGCTCTGGACTTAAATTTCGAAGTTGGACTCCAACCCTTTAAATTAGAAGATAATAAGTATTTTTGCGCCATTTGTCAGGCTAAGACCTTATGTCTAAGACAACTAAGCAGGCACACACAAATCCATTTCTGGAGATACACTTGCGAAGCTTGCGGGAAGTCTTACGCAACGAACACGGCCCTTCGGAATCATATAAGATTTTCTCACATCGGCACAGAGAAAATTTGCCGAAAATGCAAACGAACGTTCAGCTCTAATGAAGAGAAAAGGAAGCATATAACCGAATCGCCGCGATGCTGGTCCCATTTGTGCTGTATTTGCGGTCAGAGATTCATGTCTTGGCACGCTAAACAGACGCATTTGGCCGAGTGTCATGGTGTCGAAAAGAAATCTTTCGTGTGTCCGGAGTGTGGTCAAGTCTTTCACGAACGGAAAAAGTATAGATCGCACTTCAGATTGTCTCATACGGATGATAATTACGTGTGTTCTTGTTGCGGCATGAAATTCGAGACGAAAAAGATTTTGGAAGAACATAGGGTCTCCCATACGATGGAAAAGCTCTTCCCCTGTACAGTATGTCCTAAATCGTTCCCGAGAAAGAAGAATTTGATTCAGCACATGTGGATACATATGGAACACAAACGCTTTGAATGCAAGCTCTGCAATAAGAAGTTTAACCAAAAAGTCAGTTGGCGAACCCATATGAAGTCGTATCACCCGGATTTGGGAGATTTTGAGGCGAAAAATAATAATTTGAAGCTTATGTTTTCCGTTTTGAGCGAATAACTTTCTATTTTGATAGAATTTTTGTTATTTTATAGTTGCATAGATATTTGTTAGTGACTAGTCGTTGGAATATAGGGCCAGTCCTGTTTATTAATAGAAATGAGTTTAAATATAACGTACGCATTTTATCGTCTTCCAAAAGACCAGGGGTCACACCTTATTATCGTAATTTTTGATGGCAGCGAGCAGTTTTAGTCTACATGTAATCTGGCATTATAATAGGTTACAAACTATTTTTTATATAAATAAATATTAGTTTCAATTAAAAAGGAACAAAAAAGTGATATCGGTCGTTTCTTTTTGTTCTAGAAGTAAATCCGATGTACGTCGCGCGACACAACGCCAAAATGATGATACAGTTTACGACCGCTTACCCCTTCAAGCTTCCAGAATCGTCTATGGTTTGCGTATATTGCTGCGATAGTTTCCCCGACCCGGCTATGTTTAGGGACCATATGCATACCGAACATCAGGAATTCAAAGTTAATATGGCTTTTAATCACGCTCCCGAAGGAGCAATCAAAGTTGATTGCACGGATCTTAAATGTAGAATTTGCTTTCAAACCCTTGATAATTTAGAACAAGCTGCGGAACATCTTGCCACTATACATACTAAAAACGTGAACACCAATCATGATTTAGGCCTGCATCCCTTCAAAGTTTATAACGACAGATTCGCTTGCGCCATCTGTGCAGAAAAATTCTCCACTTTAGCCCTGTTGAGCAAACACACACATACGCATTTTGTTAAATACACTTGCGATGCGTGTGGCAAGTCTTATGCTACTTATACGTCATTACAATGCCACTTAAGATACAATTGCCTGAATGGGTCAGAAAAAAACAAGTGCCGACGATGCAGAAAAGTATTCCTAACCCTCTTAGATAAGACGAAGCATCTAGAAAAGTCTCAGAGATGTCGACAGCATGTGTGCAACGTTTGCGGAGATCGATTTCTAACTTGGAACATGAAACAGAGTCATATGAAAGAAGTACATAATATACCAGAGAAATCTTATAACTGTCCAGAATGCAGTATGGTGTTTAAAAAACGCGATAAACTACGCACTCATTTCAAAACTACACATACGAATGATTATTACGAATGCTCTTACTGCGAAAAAAAGTTTGACAGCGAAAAGAATTTAAAGAAACACATCGTGGTTCATACAGGAGAGAGGAATTTTATATGTTCGGTTTGTTCTAAAGCTTTTCCGAGGAAATCTACCTTGGATCAGCATATGTGGATACATAGTGAAGTTAAGAAGCACGTTTGTAAGATGTGCGATAAGACTTTTAACCAGAGAGTGAGTTGGAGGACGCATATGAAGTCGAGACACCCTGAATTGAGCGCTGGGTATTAGATGGTCATTGTTTATCATCTATACTAATATTATAAAGCTGAAGAGTTTGTTTTAACGCGCTAATCTCAACAACTACTGGTCCGATTTGAAAAAATATTTCAGTGTTAGATAGCTTATTCATCGAGGAAGGCTATAGGCTACTTTTTATCCGGGTGCGTGCAGTAGTTCCCACGGGACGCGGGTGATACCGCTGGCAGAAGCTAGTATGTTATAAGTCTTTTTACTGTCATAATACAGGCCTATTCTGACACAGAAGGAATGAGCGTTAATTATCATTGGCAAAACTGTTTAGGACAACTATTTTTTCTTTGTCTTCACCGGGACGCGAAAGGTGGAATGGCGATTTCGGACTATACAAGTCCAAGTTTCCTCAAAAAGGTTTCCTTTGCCTTACTCAGTAATTGGTGTCTAAGATTCTGACTTCAAATCAAATTCGCACACTTGAGAGGTTGTCAAACCATTGTATTCTTAAAAGTCATTTCTGTGTATATTTAGTCGTGAGCCTTAAGAGTCAAGTTTGTCTCCATCGAATAAACACAAAAGGTCTTGTAATTTCAAATTCTATTCAATATTTACGGAATAATGGAATTTTATACCTAAGTCTTAAACCATTTCGCGGTCTCTTCTATCCACTTTAGTATTTCTTTAAATTAAGTACACTGGGCTGTAAATTAATGACGTTAATTAGCACTAATACATAGTGACCAATGTCTCTTTTGTTCTAGACAATAATCCGATGTACATCGCGAAACGGAACGCCCAGATCGTAGTACAATATATCACCGCTTACCCGTTTAGACTCCCGGAGAGTGCAATCGTGTGTGTTTACTGCTGCGAAAGTTTCGATGACGCGCCGCGCTTCAGGAAACATATGGAGGACGAGCACGATGAAGTCAACGTCAGGGTGGCTTTCAGTCACCTCCACGAAGGCTACATCAAAGTCGACAGCACAGACCTCCGCTGCAGAATATGCTTACAAACCTTCAACAATATAGAAGAGGCCGCGATTCATTTAAGCACGGCTCATAACAAAAATATCGCTTTCGACCACGATATAGGGCTCCAACCGTTTTACATGCAGTCCGATAAACTAGCCTGTGCGATTTGTAACTCCAAATCTTCAAACCTTAGAAGTTTGAGCAGGCATATTCACAAACATTTCTTTCAATGCACCTGTGAGCTTTGCGGCAAATCTTTTGCTTCGTCTGCCTCTTTGCAAAAACATCTCGAGTTCTCCTGCCCTTTAGTGCCAAAGCAGCGCCGGTGTCGGAAGTGCAAAATTATCTTATACTCCACCGAAGATCAGAAACTACATTTCGAGGCTTCTAGAAAGTGCAGACAGCATTTATGCCCAGTTTGCGGGGATAGGTTCAGCACTTGGAAGATAAAACGTGCTCATATGGAGAAAGAACACGGGGTACCTAATAAGGATTACCCCTGTCCCGAATGCGGTCTTGTCTTCACACAGCAGAACAAATTCAAAGCTCATTTCACGATAGTACATACAGACCAACATTTTGAATGTCCCAGTTGTGAGCGAAAATTCGACTCTAGATATGTATTGAATAGACATATGATAGTTCATTCTAACGAGAGGCTATTCTGCTGCGATATATGTTCAAAAAGTTTCCCGAGGAAGTCTACGCTGAGACAGCATATGTGGATACATAGTGAGGTTAAAAGGTTCGAGTGTAAGATTTGTGATAAACCCTTTAATCAGAAAGTTAGCTACAAGACACATATGAAGTCTTATCATCCAGAATTGGGGGTTATTGGGTAATTTCGTCGTTTGTTCTAAGCTAGTCAGGGCTTCGACACAGCTAGTTCGAGACAAAGTTTTAGATAGCTCTGACAGAAACTGTCATAGAAAAGTAGTCAACATTAAAAACATTCTCATGACAAGCTCTGCCTGATAACTATCTAGAACTTTATCTGGAGCCTCTGAAACAAGCCCGTAGGGTCTTACTACAAAAAAGTTGAACAACGTGTTTATTTTTTCTGTAGTAAGACCATTATCGTTCTTAATAAGCGGTATAGACTTCCCTCAAAATATTCTATAATGATCTTCATATTTATCTCTCCAACCAATCCCTTTTAACATCGTCAAAATATGCTCAGCCTTTTGCCAATTATGGGGTAGGCTTACAGTCTAATCGGATGCAGCTGAGTACCAGTGTGCTACATGGAGCTACTGCCTATCTGACCTGACTGGACTACAAGACTGGTTGTCAGAATGTCTGGTTTCTGACTACCCGTAACGACTGCCAAAGATGTGTAAGTGACAGCCGGCACCCAGAAATTAACGCATTCCAAAACACGTAGCAACTTGTCATGACAAGATGGTCACCCAAATTTAGATCGACCACGCCAAGCGTTGCTTAACCTTATGATCGATCGACCCGTTACAAAGTCATAGGCTCCTCAATACCTTTCAAATATATAGTACAGACAACAGCACATCAAGTTACCACAATCTGTCAAATTTCTGCAATCGATTTTCAACCTTATCACAATGGAGGTAGGTTAGTGTTTGATTGGTAAAATTTGACAGATTCATATACGTTGACCTGCTGTTGTCTGTACACTAGCTGCAGCCAGCGGCTTCACCCGCGTAAAAATGAAAATCCCATTTTTTCCCGTTCCCGTGGGACATTCGGGAAATCTTTCTTATCTCGCGTGAGAGGCTTAAGATGAACCTCTGTGCAAAATGTCAGCTTTATAGGTTCACGGGTTTCGGCCCTGCGTTGATGAGTCAGGACTTTGATTTTTATATGTATAGAAGATTATTTTTGTCCGTGATTCTTCTTAACCATACAAATATTTTACTGAAAGCCTCAAAAATAGAGGAATGGGAACTACAAAAAAATATATGGTTTTAAAATCAAACCAATTCATTTTTTGGAACTAAATTATATTAGTTTCCATTTATGTTATGTTACACTAAAGGCCAGTTTAATAGGTTACAGATAGTTATCTGGTAGATACTGCCATAGAAAAGTAGTCAAACTATAAAACATTTCTATGACATTATCTGATAGATAGCAACTTTATCGGCAACCTATTAAACTGGCACTAAATGCAATTAATTATCTCGTTATATGTATACTAGAATAATAGGCATGACGACTAAAAAAATCTAATTAGTCCGTCTTTTAGATTATAAAAAATATTGCATACGTATTTTTTAGTTTTTCATCTAAACAAATAATTACGTAGATAAAGACCGCTGAAATTGCGCGTGACGTCACGCCTACGTACAATTTTGACATAGGCGTGACGTCAGGACCCCCCACTCCTCAACTTTGATACTCATTATCTTTGTTATTATTGGTAGATTTTTAAAAACAAAAAATACGTGTCCAATATTTTGCGATAATCTAAATTACGGACTAAATGGATTTGCTTAATTTTTACCCTGTCGTCATGCCTATTATTGAGCTAAAGCAATGGAGTTTTCTTTATGTAAAGGTGGCTGTTTTGTTTTAAATTTTATTTTATTTCAAAATTATAATATATCATTTAAAAATTACATTCTGTCATAACGGAAAATATAAGAGTTTATGTAGAGTTATAAGATTTAATTTTAATTAATAACGGTATTAATTTAGACCGTGTTTGAAATGCTTATNAACTTTGATGCTCATTATCTTTGTTATTATTGATAGATTTTTAAAAACAAAAAATACGTGTCCAATATTTTGCGATAATCTAAATTACGGACTAAATGGATTTGCTTAATTTTTACCCTGTCGTCATGCCTATTATTGAGCTAAAGCAATGGAGTTTTCTTTATGTAAAGGTGGCTGTTTTGTTTTAAATTTTATTTTATTTCAAAATTATAATATATCATTTAAAAATTACATTCTGTCATAACGGAAAATATAAGAGTTTATGTAGAGTTATAAGATTTAATTTTAATTAATAACGGTATTAATTTAGACCGTGTTTGAAATGCTTATTTATATTTGTACGAACGTTTTGCGACAGAGCCGTGGATCGTGTCGTTAAATTAATCTGAAGAAAAATTTATCTTTAGACTAGCTTCTGCCAGCGGTTTCACCCGCGTCCCGCGGGAACTACTCAGCGCACACGTATAAAAAGTAGCCAATAGCCTCCCTCGATAAATAGGCTATCAACACTGAAAGATTTTTTCAAATCGGACCAGTAGTTCCTGAGATTAGCGCGTTCAAATAAACAAACTCTTCTGCTTTATAATATATAGCCGTTTTCCCGCGGTTTCAGTCGCGTCCCGTGGGAATTACTGCCCGTACTCGGATAAAATATAGCCTATGTCACTCGTGGATAATGTAGCTTTCGAATGGTGAAAGAATTTTTAAAATCGGTCTAGTAGTTTTTGAGCCTATTCATTACAACCAAACAAACAAACAAAGTTTTCCTCTTTATCTATACTAATATTATAAAGAGGAAAACTTTGTTTGTTTGTTTGTTTGTAATATTAGTATAGAAGTGTAGATAGATTTTAACCCATAATATTATAAAGCTGACAAGTGACTTACGTGCTAATCTCAGGAACTACTAGACCGATTTTAAATATTTCAGTGTTAGATAGCTCATTTATCGTATAAGCTAAGCTATTTATCCGAGTTCGCGGAGTTGTTCCCATGAGACGCCTGTTTGGTGGCGGAAGCTTAAGTTATATAACTGTTAAGTTTCATCGGAATTCATTCAGCTTTTTTTGTACGTATCCAAACACGGTCTATATTAATTCAAAATATTCTGTTAAAAATTGTTATATATTATTATTAAAACAGTGTATAGAAATTATAATACGTTGGTATATTTCGTTACTGTTTCATAATAATTTTGTAGTTAGGTATAGTATTTAATAAATTGATTATTAACTTTTAACTGTTTTTTGTACTTTTTTAACCTTAATTTCCAAAAAAACCGTCATCCGACGGTTATTTTTTGTAAAAAAGTTTTTTATTTTATGCTTTTCAGTTTTGGGGTCTAAAATTATAATATTTTTAATAACAGTGTAACAGTCGGCACCCATAATTTAATCATCGATAAAGAATATCAAGTTATCACCTATGAAATTTGAAGAGTTCTCTCGATTTCTCAGGGTTTTCACCATCAGACCGTAATTTGGTGACAATGGGACCTAACTGCAGGCATAACCCTTTCATATAAAGAAAGAACACCTTATCGTACACGGTTGGTTAGCCCCATGGTAAGCTATTAATTAGCTTGTGTTATGGGTGCTAACACAACTGATAAACTACATATAACTACATATATATTTTTTTAAATAGATACTATAACACCCAGAACACAGCCAACAAAAATGCTCATCACACAAATGTTGACAGTACCGGGAATCGAATTAGGGGACGAACAACAAATAATAATCTCCACTCACTACCTTTTTTTATATCGATGGGAAATCATCAATATGACCCCTCCCGCTGTGGGTGACAGCGGAAGGGAGTGTCAGACTTTTACTGACTAAAACCCACCGTGTTCCTTCGGGAGCCCTTTGTGTGCCAGGGCCGCGTTAACTCTTTCGAACAACCCGCAGCCTCGACGGTTCCACACACTACCTTACGTTATGTGTTAAATATTAAATCATTTCTACATCAAGAACACCAGAAATATGACACTAGACTTTTGTCTGTTTTAGACCAGAGTCCGTTGTCGATGGTACGACGGAACGCTGAGACTATCCTCGCGTTTGCCACCGTATACCCGTTCCGTCTGCCGGAAACTGACCTGATGTGCGTATACTGCTGCGAATCTTACACCGACGCGTCCCTATTTCGGCAACACATGAAAACGGAACATGATTCTGTCAAAGTACGGAACGCGTTCACTCACTGCGCTTACGACAGCTACATGAAAATCGACTGCACAGAAATGGCATGTAAAAAATGTTCCCAAGCTTTCAACAGGGTCGAAGATCTTGCTCGTCATTTGAATGATAAACATGACGCGAAAATCAATTTTAATCAACAGTTGGGCGTCAATCCTTTTAAGTTTGTTCACGATAAGTTGATGTGTGGGATCTGTGATGTCAATTTTCCTTGTATGAGGCAGCTGAGCCGCCATCTGAGTTCCCATTATTTAAACTTCACATGTGACTGCTGTGGCAAATCGTATACAACTAACGGCAATCTACAGAAACATATAAAATTTTCTCACATTGGTAATGAAAGGATTTGCAGGAAATGTAAACAGACTTTTAGCTCTTTAGAAGCAAAGAAGGAACATACAATTAATTCTCCAAAATGCTGGATTTATCAATGTTGCAAGTGTCGCCAAAGATTTATGACGTGGTCCAGCAAGGAAGAACATTTAGTACAAGTCCATGGACAGAAAAAGAAGTCGTATTCGTGTCCGGAATGCAGTTTAAGCTTTGCAACGAGAAGTAAATATAGGGGTCATTTTAATACGACCCATGCTGAAGTTAATTTTACTTGTCCCTACTGCGAGAAGAAGTGTGCTTCGAAAATGTATCTTGAACAACACGTTGTTATCCACACTGGGGCTAAGCAGTTTCAATGTAATGTGTGCTCTAAAGCCTTTCCGAGAAAGAAGAATCTCGCTCAGCACATGTGGATTCATAGCGATTACAAGCGATTTGAATGTAGGCCGTGCAATAAGCAGTTTAATCAAAGAGTCAGCTATAAGTCCCATATGAAAGGCCATCATCCTGAAATTTCTGAAGATAAATGGTTTTAGGTTTGAGATATTTTTTTCTTTTACCTTTAAACAGTTGTTACCTATGTTATGTACCGAAATCAATCGAGAGATTGTTAGGGTAAAGTTTAATTTCTTTAATTAGTTTTGGTTATTTTTTTTTAGTTTTGGATAGTTAGGAGGACCACTATGCGTGTAAATACATATTTTAGGAAAAGTTTTTGTTTATTGTCTGAAAAGATTTATGTATTCTGAAATACTGATTTTAGAGTAAGAGATTTAAGTGAGACTATTTTAATTTTAAACTTGTTGTCACTTATTTGAAGGATTCATTTTGCAATAAATACTATAAATGTTATTACTCTGTTTCGCAATGTCTTGTTTACATTTTGTGCCACCTACGCACGCTTGCAAGCATCATTTTCTTATAATATGCAAAAAGAACTTGTTGGATGTAGTTTTCTCTTTTAATTTAAAGTTGGTTTTACCAATAAATTACGATACACCATAATCTTGTTGTTTTTGTAACACCTATCTACTTAATGATAATGAATCTAAGTAAAACATGACAAGAAAACTGCATATAAATATTATCCTAAACTTCGCAAATAAGTTTCCATAAAGGAATGAAGAAGTGAACTGACCAGTCACTGGGATGTTTTTCTTTTTGTTTCTAGAACCACATATATTGGCGAAAGTGAACGCGGAGATTGTCTTGCAATATTCGACCCTCTATCCGTTCAGATTGAGGGGCAAAGCCATTACTTGCGTCTACTGCTGCGAGGGGTACGAGGACCCAGCGCATTTCAGAAGGCATGTCGACGTCAACCATCAACAGTTCACCATTTCCACCGCCTTCCATCACATAGGAAGCACTAAAGAGTACCTAAAAGTCGATATCTACAACGTTAAATGTCGACTATGCTCCCAACCCTTCGAGAAAATCGATGACGTAGCCCAGCACTTAAAAGACGCACACCCAAGTTTCTCCAAGAAACTGGACCTCAATTTCGACGTTGGCTTACAACCGTACAAGTTGGAAAAAAATAACTATTGCTGCTACCATTGTGGGAAGAAAATGCCTACCNGAGTGTCAGACTTTTACTGACTAAAACCCACCGTGTTCCTTCGGGAGCCCTTTGTGTGCCAGGGCCGCGTTAACTCTTTCGAACAACCCGCAGCCTCGACGGTTCCACACACTACCTTACGTTATGTGTTAAATATTAAATCATTTCTACATCAAGAACACCAGAAATATGACACTAGACTTTTGTCTGTTTTAGACCAGAGTCCGTTGTCGATGGTACGACGGAACGCTGAGACTATCCTCGCGTTTGCCACCGTATACCCGTTCCGTCTGCCGGAAACTGACCTGATGTGCGTATACTGCTGCGAATCTTACACCGACGCGTCCCTATTTCGGCAACACATGAAAACGGAACATGATTCTGTCAAAGTACGGAACGCGTTCACTCACTGCGCTTACGACAGCTACATGAAAATCGACTGCACAGAAATGGCATGTAAAAAATGTTCCCAAGCTTTCAACAGGGTCGAAGATCTTGCTCGTCATTTGAATGATAAACATGACGCGAAAATCAATTTTAATCAACAGTTGGGCGTCAATCCTTTTAAGTTTGTTCACGATAAGTTGATGTGTGGGATCTGTGATGTCAATTTTCCTTGTATGAGGCAGCTGAGCCGCCATCTGAGTTCCCATTATTTAAACTTCACATGTGACTGCTGTGGCAAATCGTATACAACTAACGGCAATCTACAGAAACATATAAAATTTTCTCACATTGGTAATGAAAGGATTTGCAGGAAATGTAAACAGACTTTTAGCTCTTTAGAAGCAAAGAAGGAACATACAATTAATTCTCCAAAATGCTGGATTTATCAATGTTGCAAGTGTCGCCAAAGATTTATGACGTGGTCCAGCAAGGAAGAACATTTAGTACAAGTCCATGGACAGAAAAAGAAGTCGTATTCGTGTCCGGAATGCAGTTTAAGCTTTGCAACGAGAAGTAAATATAGGGGTCATTTTAATACGACCCATGCTGAAGTTAATTTTACTTGTCCCTACTGCGAGAAGAAGTGTGCTTCGAAAATGTATCTTGAACAACACGTTGTTATCCACACTGGGGCTAAGCAGTTTCAATGTAATGTGTGCTCTAAAGCCTTTCCGAGAAAGAAGAATCTCGCTCAGCACATGTGGATTCATAGCGATTACAAGCGATTTGAATGTAGGCCGTGCAATAAGCAGTTTAATCAAAGAGTCAGCTATAAGTCCCATATGAAAGGCCATCATCCTGAAATTTCTGAAGATAAATGGTTTTAGGTTTGAGATATTTTTTTCTTTTACCTTTAAACAGTTGTTACCTATGTTATGTACCGAAATCAATCGAGAGATTGTTAGGGTAAAGTTTAATTTCTTTAATTAGTTTTGGTTATTTTTTTTTAGTTTTGGATAGTTAGGAGGACCACTATGCGTGTAAATACATATTTTAGGAAAAGTTTTTGTTTATTGTCTGAAAAGATTTATGTATTCTGAAATACTGATTTTAGAGTAAGAGATTTAAGTGAGACTATTTTAATTTTAAACTTGTTGTCACTTATTTGAAGGATTCATTTTGCAATAAATACTATAAATGTTATTACTCTGTTTCGCAATGTCTTGTTTACATTTTGTGCCACCTACGCACGCTTGCAAGCATCATTTTCTTATAATATGCAAAAAGAACTTGTTGGATGTAGTTTTCTCTTTTAATTTAAAGTTGGTTTTACCAATAAATTACGATACACCATAATCTTGTTGTTTTTGTAACACCTATCTACTTAATGATAATGAATCTAAGTAAAACATGACAAGAAAACTGCATATAAATATTATCCTAAACTTCGCAAATAAGTTTCCATAAAGGAATGAAGAAGTGAACTGACCAGTCACTGGGATGTTTTTCTTTTTGTTTCTAGAACCACATATATTGGCGAAAGTGAACGCGGAGATTGTCTTGCAATATTCGACCCTCTATCCGTTCAGATTGAGGGGCAAAGCCATTACTTGCGTCTACTGCTGCGAGGGGTACGAGGACCCAGCGCATTTCAGAAGGCATGTCGACGTCAACCATCAACAGTTCACCATTTCCACCGCCTTCCATCACATAGGAAGCACTAAAGAGTACCTAAAAGTCGATATCTACAACGTTAAATGTCGACTATGCTCCCAACCCTTCGAGAAAATCGATGACGTAGCCCAGCACTTAAAAGACGCACACCCAAGTTTCTCCAAGAAACTGGACCTCAATTTCGACGTTGGCTTACAACCGTACAAGTTGGAAAAAAATAACTATTGCTGCTACCATTGTGGGAAGAAAATGCCTACCCTTATCAAGCTCTGTCGCCACACGATTCTACATTATCAGCGGTTCACTTGCGATACTTGTGGACGAAATTATCTCAGTAACGAAGCGCTGAATTACCACATAAAATGCAGCCATTCGGGAAAGCATGTGTGTAGGAAATGCTGGACGGAATTCCCAACGCAGGAGAAGAAAAGAGCTCATGTCAAAATGTCGAAACCTTGCTGGACTTTCTGCTGCATCGTATGTGGCGAGAGGTTCCAGTCCTGGGAACATAAGCAGAAGCACCTAGAAGTAGCCCATGGACACGAGAAGATCGTCTATAAATGTCCTGAGTGTAACGAAAAATTCGCGTGTAGAAAATATTTTTATACACATTACAAATTGGCTCACACTGATGAAGGGTTTCAGTGTGCTTGCTGCGGATTGAAGTTCAACACCCAAAAACGGCTAGACGACCATTCTCTTGGACATACAGGGGAGAAGCCGTTTATGTGTACTATTTGCTCCAAGAGTTTTGTGAGGAGTAAGAGTCTGACGCAGCATATGTGGATTCATAGTGAAACGAAGAGATTTGTCTGTCTACTCTGTGAAAAGCAGTTCGCCCAGAAAGTCAGTCTCAAAGGCCATATGAAAACCACACATCCAGATGTTAATTTTGACTTATAATGTTTTGATACCATTTTCTGTTATTAATTAAGCCTCTTCCATTAGTATTATACCTACTCTTAGAAAGTGCATAATGACTTTGAAAAGGTCACCTCGGTTACTTGCCGGATTTTTCATAAGATGAGGATGTACTGACTTCTCCACCACCATTATATCTAACGTTTAAATTGGCACTTTAAAAATTGAATAAACAGTTGTTTCGTATATATTGGTTTTCGCTTCATTTTCTAACGAAACCTATCTTCAAAATTACATAAGCAGTCCCCAAAGGTGCTCATCGATAGACTTGCTTTTGGTCATGTTAGTGCGTTAATTAGTAATTAATATAATGTCTGGAATGACACTGACCATTTTCTTTTTTGTTTTTAGGGACCACATTGGAAATTCACGGACGTACTGAGAATGAATCAAAAAAGAAAATTGTCCTTGTTTTCCACACTCCGCAAAGGCGTAACGCGGAACTTATACTAACGTATTCCACCGCGTACCCTTTTAAAACACGCTTTAGTCAAATACTTTGCTCCTATTGCCACGAGGAATTTAACACTCTAACGGATCTTAGATATCATATGAAAACGGAACATATTAACTCCGGTTTCAAAAACGTATTTTACAGAGCTAGAGATAATTTGATAAAAATTGATATTACTAATCTAGAATGTAAAATTTGCTCGGAAGAAATACAAGATGTCGATGGTCTTATGAGCCACTTGTATCGAGATCATAATAAGCCAGTTAAAATCAACGCTCGGTATGGAGTCTTGCCTTATAAACAGAATTCAGAAAACCAATGGCTTTGTGTTTACTGTAATAAAATCTTCTCGTCCTTCATTACCTTTAATCGCCATATTGTCACCCATTTCATGAATTACAGCTGCGATAAATGCGGCACAACCTTTGTTTCCGATTATGCGTTAAAAGACCACCATAGGCAGGTCAAGTGCTTCCGAACAGCTTATAAAGCAAGGAATGGGAGGGTCCTGAAACCTAGAACGAACGCAGAAATAATTCTACAATGTTCCACGGCTAGTCCGTTTAGGACGTGGAAGAGTAACTTCAATTGTGTCTTCTGTAGAGTCCAGAGTAACGATCCAAGTGGACTTCGAATGCATGTTGTCACTATACACGCGAATTATGACGTCAAAGCAGCTTTCTACAAAAAGTTGGGGAAAGACTTCCTCAATATTGATGTCACTGATCTTCAATGCAAATTATGCTTCATGCCTATAGATACTTTTGATAGCCTGATTTACCATTTAAAAAATGATCATCAACAACCTATAAATACTGATGCTCAGTTAGGTGTGCTTCCTTTTAGATTAAACGATGGGTCTATATGGAAGTGCACGATTTGTCCTAACGAGTTCAAAGATTTTGTGTCTCTAAAGAAGCACACGTCAGAGCACTTCCAGAACTACGTTTGTGATACTTGCGGTGAAGGTTTTATAACAGAATCTGCGATGATAGCTCATACGAAAATACCTCATGAGAATAAGTATAATTGCAGCCGATGCGTCGCTACATTTTCCTCTCTAGACGAGAGAAATATACATGTTAAAACACAACACACGTCATTACCTTATGTCTGTGTTTATTGCAAAGATAAACCACGTTTCGCCAACTGGGAGGTTCGCAAAAAACATTTGATGGCAGTCCATAATTATAAGACCGGGGCCGATAAATACGATTGCTCGACTTGCCAAAAGTCCTTTAAGACCAGGTCGGGAAGGTACAACCATATGGCTAGAGTACATCGAATGAAAAAAGACTCGGAATTGAATTATCCTTGTCCGAGCTGTCCGAAGGCGTTTACGACTAAACTGTTCTTGGATAAACACGTTGCTAAAAAGCATTTTGATGTTTGAAGCTTATAGAGTTTTTATTCTACTTGGAAGATTATACTTTTATTTACATAAAAATTAAAGAATATTATTTATATTTTCCACATAAAGATCTCAAGATCAAGCTGAATCGATGTAAGCCGGTTTTAATTCCTCCCTTCCAAAAACAAGAAGCTGTGCTAGAATATAATAATGATGAAAATTCTTTTCTTTTTTAGGGTCCACGAAGGATGACGGACCTAATCAGAACGAAATTAAACCAAAACAGAGATTGTTCGAACGGTCTGTCGGTCAGAACCCGCAAAGGCAAAACGCTGTGCTTGTCCTCAAGCATTCGACAGCGTTCCCTTTTAAGACCCGTTTCAATAGGATCGTCTGCTCTTACTGCCATGACGAGTTCGAACCGATGGCAGCTTTGAGAGACCACATGAAAACCGCACATTCCAACGCTGACTACAACAGCGCTTTCTATAAAGTCTATGACGCCCTAAAAGTTGAAATCACTGACTTAAAGTGCACTGTATGTTCCCAAGAAATTCCTAATATAGACAGCTTCATGACCCACATTTCTCGAGATCACAAAATCAAAGTTAATTTTGACGTACCTTTTGGGGTACTTCCATATAGACAAGGCACCTCAGGGAGATGGACTTGCCTAGAATGCGATAAAACCTTTCCAAAATTCTCTCAAATCAACGTCCATTTGCGAACCCATATGAAGATTTTTACTTGCGAAAAGTGTGGAGCTACATTCTTATCGGACCACGGTTTGAGACAGCACGAACGTAATTTTAAATGCTACAAATCTTCTTATAACCCTCGTTTTGGTAAAGCCTTGAAATACAAAAGCAATACAGAGATTATTCTCGAATGTTCTACCGCCTGTCCTTTTAGAACTTGGGGCCAGAATTTCAACTGCGTTTTCTGCCGCGTACAATCGAATGATCCTATAGGATTGAGAGCTCATATGGCGTCCCGTCACGCGAATTTCGATATACAACTAGTCTTCAGTAGGAAGATTCGAAAGGAGTTTTTGAAGGTCGATATAACAGATTTACAATGCAAACTATGTTTTATACCCATCGATACTTTAGATGACTTGATGGCACATTTGAAGAATGATCACAAGCAACCTTTGAATGCTGATGTTCAACCAGGAGTGCTTCCCTTTAAGCTGAATGACGGGTCTAATTGGAAATGTGCGATATGCAAAATACAGTTTTCAGATTTCATATCGTTGAAAAAACATACGGCTGAACACTACCAGAATTATGTCTGCGATACTTGTGGTGAAGGCTTCATAACAGAATCTGCGTTAAAAGCGCACACGAAAATACCTCATGATAACAAATACACATGCAGTCGTTGTGTGGCCACATTCACCACTTTAGAAGAACGGAACATTCATATAAAAACTCAGCACACAACGCTACCTTACATGTGTGTGTACTGCAAAGAGAAACCAAGGTTTGCGACCTGGGAGTTGAGGAAACGACATCTCATGGAGTTTCATAACTACAAGCCTGGAGCAGAAATGTACGAGTGTACGACTTGCCATATGACCTTCAAAACTCGTTCGCAGAAATATCATCATAATGTTAAAACTCATAGGACGAAAAAGGAGACAGAGTATAGCTTTCCTTGTGGCAGTTGTTCTAGAGCGTTCGCTTCGAAGTTGTCCTTGGATAAGCACATCGCGAAAAAGCACTTCCATGTATGATACGATGTTCTTCCGTATAGATTTTATTTTACTGAATCTTGACTGATTTTTTAATGGTTGTATGTTTTGATGCAATATCGTAATAAGTATAGGTGTAGATAAAGAATCTCAGTTGTGAAAGATTTCTTATATTTTTCGAAGATAAACAGGGGTTCCAGATTTATCCAGTTAGCATGCGCAGGAATATTTTGTTACTACAATTTGACTGTTGCGCAGTCAGCAGCCAACTTCAGAGAGGCAAAGTTATAAGAGAAAACTAAACTGATTGGATTCCTTGTATAAGTTGAGCAGAATTTTATATTTTGTTAAGGTGCATTCGACCACTGATGTCCCTGTTTAGNAAAATACCTCATGAGAATAAGTATAATTGCAGCCGATGCGTCGCTACATTTTCCTCTCTAGACGAGAGAAATATACATGTTAAAACACAACACACGTCATTACCTTATGTCTGTGTTTATTGCAAAGATAAACCACGTTTCGCCAACTGGGAGGTTCGCAAAAAACATTTGATGGCAGTCCATAATTATAAGACCGGGGCCGATAAATACGATTGCTCGACTTGCCAAAAGTCCTTTAAGACCAGGTCGGGAAGGTACAACCATATGGCTAGAGTACATCGAATGAAAAAAGACTCGGAATTGAATTATCCTTGTCCGAGCTGTCCGAAGGCGTTTACGACTAAACTGTTCTTGGATAAACACGTTGCTAAAAAGCATTTTGATGTTTGAAGCTTATAGAGTTTTTATTCTACTTGGAAGATTATACTTTTATTTACATAAAAATTAAAGAATATTATTTATATTTTCCACATAAAGATCTCAAGATCAAGCTGAATCGATGTAAGCCGGTTTTAATTCCTCCCTTCCAAAAACAAGAAGCTGTGCTAGAATATAATAATGATGAAAATTCTTTTCTTTTTTAGGGTCCACGAAGGATGACGGACCTAATCAGAACGAAATTAAACCAAAACAGAGATTGTTCGAACGGTCTGTCGGTCAGAACCCGCAAAGGCAAAACGCTGTGCTTGTCCTCAAGCATTCGACAGCGTTCCCTTTTAAGACCCGTTTCAATAGGATCGTCTGCTCTTACTGCCATGACGAGTTCGAACCGATGGCAGCTTTGAGAGACCACATGAAAACCGCACATTCCAACGCTGACTACAACAGCGCTTTCTATAAAGTCTATGACGCCCTAAAAGTTGAAATCACTGACTTAAAGTGCACTGTATGTTCCCAAGAAATTCCTAATATAGACAGCTTCATGACCCACATTTCTCGAGATCACAAAATCAAAGTTAATTTTGACGTACCTTTTGGGGTACTTCCATATAGACAAGGCACCTCAGGGAGATGGACTTGCCTAGAATGCGATAAAACCTTTCCAAAATTCTCTCAAATCAACGTCCATTTGCGAACCCATATGAAGATTTTTACTTGCGAAAAGTGTGGAGCTACATTCTTATCGGACCACGGTTTGAGACAGCACGAACGTAATTTTAAATGCTACAAATCTTCTTATAACCCTCGTTTTGGTAAAGCCTTGAAATACAAAAGCAATACAGAGATTATTCTCGAATGTTCTACCGCCTGTCCTTTTAGAACTTGGGGCCAGAATTTCAACTGCGTTTTCTGCCGCGTACAATCGAATGATCCTATAGGATTGAGAGCTCATATGGCGTCCCGTCACGCGAATTTCGATATACAACTAGTCTTCAGTAGGAAGATTCGAAAGGAGTTTTTGAAGGTCGATATAACAGATTTACAATGCAAACTATGTTTTATACCCATCGATACTTTAGATGACTTGATGGCACATTTGAAGAATGATCACAAGCAACCTTTGAATGCTGATGTTCAACCAGGAGTGCTTCCCTTTAAGCTGAATGACGGGTCTAATTGGAAATGTGCGATATGCAAAATACAGTTTTCAGATTTCATATCGTTGAAAAAACATACGGCTGAACACTACCAGAATTATGTCTGCGATACTTGTGGTGAAGGCTTCATAACAGAATCTGCGTTAAAAGCGCACACGAAAATACCTCATGATAACAAATACACATGCAGTCGTTGTGTGGCCACATTCACCACTTTAGAAGAACGGAACATTCATATAAAAACTCAGCACACAACGCTACCTTACATGTGTGTGTACTGCAAAGAGAAACCAAGGTTTGCGACCTGGGAGTTGAGGAAACGACATCTCATGGAGTTTCATAACTACAAGCCTGGAGCAGAAATGTACGAGTGTACGACTTGCCATATGACCTTCAAAACTCGTTCGCAGAAATATCATCATAATGTTAAAACTCATAGGACGAAAAAGGAGACAGAGTATAGCTTTCCTTGTGGCAGTTGTTCTAGAGCGTTCGCTTCGAAGTTGTCCTTGGATAAGCACATCGCGAAAAAGCACTTCCATGTATGATACGATGTTCTTCCGTATAGATTTTATTTTACTGAATCTTGACTGATTTTTTAATGGTTGTATGTTTTGATGCAATATCGTAATAAGTATAGGTGTAGATAAAGAATCTCAGTTGTGAAAGATTTCTTATATTTTTCGAAGATAAACAGGGGTTCCAGATTTATCCAGTTAGCATGCGCAGGAATATTTTGTTACTACAATTTGACTGTTGCGCAGTCAGCAGCCAACTTCAGAGAGGCAAAGTTATAAGAGAAAACTAAACTGATTGGATTCCTTGTATAAGTTGAGCAGAATTTTATATTTTGTTAAGGTGCATTCGACCACTGATGTCCCTGTTTAGCTCCGAAACTTCTTACAATTCAAATGTAACTGTCGAAAGTATGATATTTCGCAATAAAAAGTTTTTTACAGATACATTTAAATTGTAAGAAGTTTCGGAGTTAAACAAGGACATCAGAAATTACTTTGTGGGATATTATAACCGCCAATCATAAGATCACGCCTCATATTGAATGTTAACTTAGGTAAAACATGAAAAAAACATTTTATATTTGAATTTCCCGCTTCTAGTGGTCAAATGCACCTTAAATAAAAGACGGAATTGTACCGCAAAACGAAAGAAACTTCTATAGGCCCTGGAGAACTATAATGCATTTAGTATTCCAATAGATGGTGTTGAAAGCGTTCTTGGTGCAAGAATAAATTCATTTGTTCAAAACAGTAGCCGTTATCGAATATATTCATTTTCATGTAAATAAAATGGAATTTTCTTTTTTTTAATTTGAATAAGTCAATGATATTATATATCTAGCCTTTGCTTATCGTAAAAATCGAAAAAAATATCGTAAATAACAGAGCTAAGGTTCGTGGGTAGTTTTGGAAGCATTGAACGCCATCTATCGGTAAAATAAGTAAATGTTAGGATCTCATAACAAATATTATCGCGTAGAGTGGTTGATAGGCTGAAACGCTCTCTAAAATGCAATAAATCTAAATTATAGCTCAAAATTAAATGTTTCTTATAAGAATATGCTGAAAATTTATTGATATATCTATCGTTTTGTCTGCTTTTTTTTTGACCTACGTAAAAATTAGAAGATAGTAAAGTCGAGGTGTGTACTTTTTTGATGATCTTTTAAAGAGTAGCCTGATTTTTAAAATCTTTATCCCTTACCTTGCCTTCCAATAGCAGATGTGACGATGTATTTTCTATAAATTTTTATTACAAAAATAATTCACTTCCGTTATATAATCGTTATACTATATAATTTAGGGCCTAAGCCTGCTGCAAGGGCCTGGGACTGCGGGATTGATCGAAAAATATACCGTGACTCTGAAAGACGAAGGGCTCCAGAAGTAACGTGGTGAATTTAAGACAGCAAGAGTCTCCTCCCTCCCACTGCACACATAGTGGGAGGGACCATCATATCCTTCCTACCAAAAAGAATATTAGGATCCCAGGCAAAATACTCTTGCAATTTATTATTCGGGGGTAGCTTTTGTCTTCTGCCATATCTTCCTATATATCTTGGTGGGTTATTGGTGATGTATAACAATATGATGTACCTAATCTGTTGTACAGTAAGTACATAAAACTATAGGACATTTTCAGCATAATTCTGAAATGGAATATATTCTAGATATTACGTAGCGAGTACGTATGTAATTTATTATTTAGATTAAATATTATTATGAAGTAAATTAAGATCTAAGTCCAATAAAGAGATTATAGTTTACGTATTTCTTTTATTTCTATAAAACATAACCTTTTTCTGCCACAAAACAACAAGAATTTACTAACGTATTAACTACCTAACCTATTTATAAAATAGACCAGCATTGGAAATATTGAACTTTTTACCGAGAAGAATAAATTTGGAAGCGAGGGCATGGAGGCATTTCGAAGAAATCTGACGAAAATTTTCTATTTTTAGGAGTGCGCTGGCAAGCGAGCGAAGAAAACGTACCAAATGAAGACGATTACATATTAAAGTTACCCAAGCAGAAATATACTCGCAGCCCTAGAGCGGAAGCCAGGATTATTACCAAAAATAACGCCTCAGCTATCCTCCAGTGCTGGTCTGTCCTCCCCTTTAGATGGAAGAAGAATCGGTTCAAATGCGCCTACTGCGAAGACCACTTTACCGACTGCTCAGAACTCAGAGACCATGTCAGAATCTGCGCCACAAATCATAGCATTAAAGACATTTACAGCAAATTTAAGGAGATGCCGTTAATCAATGTAGATATTACCGAAGCTTCTTGCTCGTTCTGCTCAATGCCACTGAGTAACGTCACCCAATTGAGAGAGCACGCCATACTTCACGGTCTAGACTTCAACCCGTACCACCCAGATGGGGTGTTACCATTTTCTCTAAACAAGCAGTCCTGGCAGTGTATAATTTGCCCGGAGAAGTTCAATAACTTTTTGAAACTATACGAACACATGAACGTACATTACCAGCATTATATTTGCGCGACTTGCGGCAAAGGTTTCATGACGTCTCCAAGATTGAGGAAGCATTTGGAGGTCCACATTTCAGGGTCCTTCCCTTGTGATAAATGTGGCAGGATTTTTATTATGAGGGCTGCTAGGGACTCCCATAAGGCGTCCGCTCATCCCAAAGCCCCTAGATATGAATGCCCACATTGTAACATACGTTTTGATAACTATTATGATAGGGTAGATCATATGAAAAATGCTCACAGCGAACGAGAAGTGTCCTATAGCTGTCCTCACTGCGAAATGTCTTTTAAGACTAGTGGAAAGCGTGCTATACATGTTAGGACTGTTCATTTCCCTCCTCAGTTGAACTTTAGCTGCAATTACTGCGAATGGCAGTTTAGGACCAACTATGAGTTGAAGAGACACATGGTCCGCCATACCGGGGAGAAGAATTTCCACTGTTCCATCTGCGGGAAGTCGTTCCCAAGGAATAGGGCGCTGACGAACCATTTAAAGGTTCATCAGGATGTGAACAGCAAATGGCGGGCGCCGGTGTTTAAGCAGAGGACTCAGAGACTGCCTTCTTTAAACCCACATGATTTGACTGATTTAGTTCCTACTGAAATTAAGATTTAGTAATTTTAGATCTAGGTATACAATTTTACTCAAGCACAGATTTTGAGCCATTTAAATCGGTGATTTTTTTAAATGTCATTTTTAAGGCGAGTACATTGAATATTCCAGTATTATTTTTTATGAATACATAATTCTTAGATGACTTATCAGTTGTTTGATTTTAAATACAACTTATTTCAAGTTTAGGATATAATGATAGCCATTGGTAGCCTATTTGCAGCAATCACGCCTTTATTGCCTTTTTGCCAATTTATGCTAAACAATTTTTTTTAGTATTTTTTTTTATGCTGACGCCATTAGGTAAAGGACCAGTTGGCCAAAGTATATTCCAAATTATAAATAAACTAGTAATTTTGTATGCATGTTCCCGGGGGCTGGTACTAAGAATGTCAACCAAATAACATTAGTGTTTCTTGGTTTTAGGTTCCGCTAACGAAGCGGAGGGGAACATAGGCGTTAGGCGAGTTAGGAAGTTGAAGGAGAACGTTAGTGCCCGACAAATGCGCAGGCGACGACGCGCCAACAACCAGCTCCCGGAAGAATCCGAGAAACGAATATCCAAAACCATGATGCGTAGAAACGCCATGATCCTTCTAGAATGTTCCACGGCCTGGGCTTTCAGATGGTTCCATAGCTCCTTCTATTGTTCCTACTGCGAGGCGAAGTTCGTTGATGTACCCCTTCTGCGGAATCACGTCAAAAATAATCACCTTAACGATTTGCCTACATCGAGAATTTTCTCGAAACTGACCGAAAATAACATGGTCAAAGTTGATGTGGCTGAGCTTAGCTGTAGGCTGTGTAGCAGACTTTTAAACAGTATTGACTCTTTGAAAGATCATCTATTAATACATGGAAAGACTTTGAACGTCCAATACAGTGACGGCGTCCTCCCATTTAAGTTAGACGAAGAAGTTTACACTTGCCAAATGTGTTTCGCCCAGTTTCTCACTTTCGCCAAAATTAACGAGCACATGAACACTCATTTCCAAAATTACATTTGCGATTCTTGTGGAAAGGCTTTTGTATCAAAATCTAGGTTTAGGAAACATGTACAGAGTCACGAAAAGGGGTGTTTTCCTTGTGGGGAGTGTGATGAGGTTTCGGAGACTCGAGCATCACGTATGTGTCATAGAATGAGGATACATAAGCAAGGAGTACGTTACGCCTGCCCAAGATGTCCAGAAGTCTTCACAACATACCATTCAAGAGCCAAACATTTAGTAGAAGCCCACGATCAGCAGAGAAAGGAATACTTCTGTAATGCCTGTGACAAAACTTTTGAAACTAGCTCCAAAAGGGCGGGGCATATACGCCAAACGCACGCGAAAATCGAAAAAAGACACTATTGTCCAAATTGTCCCTCCGTGTTTGTTAGTAAGTCGAAATTATTACGCCATTTGAGAACGCACAGGGTCAAATACGACGCGTGAATTAAAAAAAAATATTTCAAATAGGCCTATAAAAGCTCGTATGAAACGTCAAGCTAGTTACACGGTTCAAAAAAGTGGGTCTCGTGGAGAAGAACCGGCAAGAAACTCCATAGATGTTTTTAAAAAAAAAAACAATTTGTTTGAGAACTATAGGATAATAGGACTGAAGACGTTAAAACTTGGCAATGCCGCTACAACAATAAATAAAACAAATATAGTAATGATTTATATATTTTGAAACTATCATCACTTAAGCTCGGTAACTTCCATTGATTGTCAAATCTTACATACGATGTTTGTTCTTTAACTACTCTATCTAAAATCATATTATTCCTTTGAGCTAATTTTCCATCAAACCTCACCCTAACTCTGCGAGTCAGTGATTATTTTCTTTTTGTTTTTAGGGTCCGTCGATCCCAAAGTTAAATGGACACCAAGACGCAAGTATAACGATAACAGGGATAATGCCGCTATCATTCTCGAATGTTCGAACGCTTGCCCCTTTCGGTGGAAGCGAGGGGCTTTCACTTGTGCCTACTGCTCTCTCTCCTTTGCAGACTTCAGTGGCGTGAGGGACCATACCTCTCAACACACCAATAGGATCGAAGCCCTCCGCTTAGCTAGGACATTTTGCAACTTCAAAATGGAAGTTACCGCGCTCCGGTGTGAACTCTGTCTCACTAACATGACGAATCTAGACACCCTTTGCGAACATTTGATCCAAAAACATGACAAACCAATCGTTACTAAGTTCGGTTTGGGAGTTATACCTTTCTATCTTACTGGTTCTGTTTATAACTGCATGCATTGCGGTGAATCTTTTGAGCTGTTCTCTAAGCTGAACACTCATTTAAATAAGCACTATCCTAACAGCATATGTTTTCAATGCGGAAAGGCATTCTCTTCTATATATCGTTTGAAATCTCATTTGGCTGTCCACGACTCAGCCGATGTCAAATTCAAGTGTTCAAAATGCGACCAGGTCTTTACGACTCGTGTCTTAAGAAATAATCACATAACGTTAATCCATGGACCCGAATATAGGTACAGATGTCCTTATTGCAAAGAGAGTTTTAAAACCTATTCTGATAGGGCTAAACATCTTGACGAAGCACATGATAGGAAGGTTGAGTACGCCTGCAACTTGTGCCCAGCAGTTTTCTCTATGTGCAACCAGAGAACAAAACATATCAGCCAAGTGCATATAAGAATTAAGTCATTTGCCTGCAATTTATGTCCGTACAAGTTCGTGACGGCCTCTCAACTAAAAAGTCATATGGTAAAACATGTAGGCGAGCGAAAGTTTGAATGTCAGGTGTGTAAGAAGGCGTACGCAAGAACTAAAACATTGAGAGAACATATGAGGATTCATAATAATGATAAAAGATTCGTTTGTCAGTATTGTAGTAATGCTTACGTGCAGAAATGTAGTCTACAGAGTCATATGAGGACTCACCATCCTACTGCAGAGCCGTTGAAAAAAATTAAATTGTCACACCTTTATTAGTGTTCGTTGCTACGAAGGTTCCTTTCGTAAATGAGACCTGATGTTTTCTTGTGTGCAAGTCCAAACGCAAAACTCTTGGAGTCAAATTTTTATTTCAATAATTTGGGGATTTTAATCACTGACCTCTATTAATACCACTGGACAGGCTGTTCCAAGCGTTTGACAGGATTTTTTTGTTTCGTTTTGACTGGCCAGTGTCCGGTGAACAAATTTTGACGTATAATGCAAATGGCTGCAAACTGCGTGTACATTTTTTAATAACAATGATGTTTCACACTTTATGATGTATATGACGTAACTGATATGGACCAATAAGGGGCCACTGTTTTAGTACTACAGACACTCGCTACGTCCGACAGCGCCAAAATGGCGATTAACAAACAGGCCCAGAAACACTTTGACAGCAGCCAGTCCAGTGGTATTAATAGAGATCAGGGATTTTGATGGATATGGAGATGATTCTCATTTGTGTTGTCGTTCCTTTTAATGTTATTTTTAACAGAAAGTATATTTATGTTTGATTTTTTTTCTTCTCAATATGACATGTTTATTATGAAACCTTTGAACAAAATGAATAAAATATTCTATTTTTTAAGAGATTTTTGTTTTATTAGAATACCCATGATGTACTTATATTTGACTATAGCTACATTGATATAATTATATGTTCTTAGCTCTTTAACCAATGATTTATCGATTTTGAACCAAAACAGTATGTAATTTGGCAGTAAGTTTATTTCACATCAACCCAAATAAGGGTATCTTTAATATCTTTATGATCATTAGGTCTAAGTCTTAACTTCTAAATATAAAAAAACAACTCAAATACCCATACGACATTAAAGGATAAAATGGAATGACCAAGAACAGCCTATATCGGAATGTTTTCTATTTTTAGGAAGAAAAACTGAAGAAACACTCATTAAGAAAGAAGTGGAATCCGATACTGAGAATAAAACAATCCCATACATATCCACAACACGGGAGGGCTACCAGAAACGAGCAGTCTTCCGAAATAATATAACTATCATCATGGAAACGTGTACCGCATACCCCTTCAAGTACAGAAAAGGGACCTACCAATGTTTCTTTTGCAAAAACACCTTCTTAGAACCAGAGAAATTGAGGGAGCATAACCATGTACAACATTCTGAAGTCAAACAGCTCTTAAAACCGAGGAAATATGAGCCTCTCAAAATGGACTTCACGACTACTGTATGCAAGATTTGTGGCGCCACAATCAGAGATTATGCCGAATTGAAGATCCATCTGGCAGTTGAACATGCTAAAGTAATAGACTGCAGCTTCGGGGACAGTGTGCTGCCATACAAACTGAGTAAAGAGGAACATAGCTGTCAAATATGTGGTAAAACTTACGAAATGTTTTTAAGTCTACACAAGCATATGAACGATCATTATGAGCACTTTATCTGTGAAACTTGCGGTAAAGGGTTCGCGACTTCTCAAAGAATGTTGAACCATGCAAAAACGCATGAAAGAGGAAACTTTCCATGCAAACTATGTACAGATACCTTCCCATCTTACGCTTCTTTGTACGCACATAACGCGAAAATCCATAGATCCAACAAGAGGTACAAGTGTCCTATATGTGATGAAAAATTCGCCTCATACAGACATAGACTGAAACACTTAAATACGATACATGGAGAGAAAACTGCGGTCTTTCCATGTCCATCGTGTCCAAGGGTCTTTGATTTGTGTAGTAGAAGAACAGCGCATATACGCTTCCAGCATCTGCAGGAACGAAATCACGTTTGTCCTATATGTGGGATGAAGTTTTTCACAAACCATGAGTTACAAGAACATTCTATAAAACATGGCGGGGAAAGGATATATCAGTGTGATGTCTGCAAGAAATCTTATGCGAGGTTAAAGACCTTGAGGGAACATATGAGGATACATAATAATGATAGAAGGTTTATTTGTCCGGTATGCGGACAGTCGTTCATTCAGAATTGCAGTTTGAAACAGCATATGAGAGTGCATCATCCGGCACATTTGAAAGATGTGTTTTAGAATCAATAAAATCATTCTGTACATATTTGATGNTCAGTATTGTAGTAATGCTTACGTGCAGAAATGTAGTCTACAGAGTCATATGAGGACTCACCATCCTACTGCAGAGCCGTTGAAAAAAATTAAATTGTCACACCTTTATTAGTGTTCGTTGCTACGAAGGTTCCTTTCGTAAATGAGACCTGATGTTTTCTTGTGTGCAAGTCCAAACGCAAAACTCTTGGAGTCAAATTTTTATTTCAATAATTTGGGGATTTTAATCACTGACCTCTATTAATACCACTGGACAGGCTGTTCCAAGCGTTTGACAGGATTTTTTTGTTTCGTTTTGACTGGCCAGTGTCCGGTGAACAAATTTTGACGTATAATGCAAATGGCTGCAAACTGCGTGTACATTTTTTAATAACAATGATGTTTCACACTTTATGATGTATATGACGTAACTGATATGGACCAATAAGGGGCCACTGTTTTAGTACTACAGACACTCGCTACGTCCGACAGCGCCAAAATGGCGATTAACAAACAGGCCCAGAAACACTTTGACAGCAGCCAGTCCAGTGGTATTAATAGAGATCAGGGATTTTGATGGATATGGAGATGATTCTCATTTGTGTTGTCGTTCCTTTTAATGTTATTTTTAACAGAAAGTATATTTATGTTTGATTTTTTTTCTTCTCAATATGACATGTTTATTATGAAACCTTTGAACAAAATGAATAAAATATTCTATTTTTTAAGAGATTTTTGTTTTATTAGAATACCCATGATGTACTTATATTTGACTATAGCTACATTGATATAATTATATGTTCTTAGCTCTTTAACCAATGATTTATCGATTTTGAACCAAAACAGTATGTAATTTGGCAGTAAGTTTATTTCACATCAACCCAAATAAGGGTATCTTTAATATCTTTATGATCATTAGGTCTAAGTCTTAACTTCTAAATATAAAAAAACAACTCAAATACCCATACGACATTAAAGGATAAAATGGAATGACCAAGAACAGCCTATATCGGAATGTTTTCTATTTTTAGGAAGAAAAACTGAAGAAACACTCATTAAGAAAGAAGTGGAATCCGATACTGAGAATAAAACAATCCCATACATATCCACAACACGGGAGGGCTACCAGAAACGAGCAGTCTTCCGAAATAATATAACTATCATCATGGAAACGTGTACCGCATACCCCTTCAAGTACAGAAAAGGGACCTACCAATGTTTCTTTTGCAAAAACACCTTCTTAGAACCAGAGAAATTGAGGGAGCATAACCATGTACAACATTCTGAAGTCAAACAGCTCTTAAAACCGAGGAAATATGAGCCTCTCAAAATGGACTTCACGACTACTGTATGCAAGATTTGTGGCGCCACAATCAGAGATTATGCCGAATTGAAGATCCATCTGGCAGTTGAACATGCTAAAGTAATAGACTGCAGCTTCGGGGACAGTGTGCTGCCATACAAACTGAGTAAAGAGGAACATAGCTGTCAAATATGTGGTAAAACTTACGAAATGTTTTTAAGTCTACACAAGCATATGAACGATCATTATGAGCACTTTATCTGTGAAACTTGCGGTAAAGGGTTCGCGACTTCTCAAAGAATGTTGAACCATGCAAAAACGCATGAAAGAGGAAACTTTCCATGCAAACTATGTACAGATACCTTCCCATCTTACGCTTCTTTGTACGCACATAACGCGAAAATCCATAGATCCAACAAGAGGTACAAGTGTCCTATATGTGATGAAAAATTCGCCTCATACAGACATAGACTGAAACACTTAAATACGATACATGGAGAGAAAACTGCGGTCTTTCCATGTCCATCGTGTCCAAGGGTCTTTGATTTGTGTAGTAGAAGAACAGCGCATATACGCTTCCAGCATCTGCAGGAACGAAATCACGTTTGTCCTATATGTGGGATGAAGTTTTTCACAAACCATGAGTTACAAGAACATTCTATAAAACATGGCGGGGAAAGGATATATCAGTGTGATGTCTGCAAGAAATCTTATGCGAGGTTAAAGACCTTGAGGGAACATATGAGGATACATAATAATGATAGAAGGTTTATTTGTCCGGTATGCGGACAGTCGTTCATTCAGAATTGCAGTTTGAAACAGCATATGAGAGTGCATCATCCGGCACATTTGAAAGATGTGTTTTAGAATCAATAAAATCATTCTGTACATATTTGATGTATCTCCGGTGGTGTCGGATTGCCGTCCCATCGGGTTATGAGAGTGAGGGAATAGGGAGTGCACCTGTGTCACAGCTAATGTGTCGCAACTATAATATGTCCATAGCAGCTGACTGATCCCCTAATATGAGAACAGCCGCCGTGACCGACAATCGGCTAGGACGCCATTATGTACATAGAAGAAACCGTCACTGGTTGATGAAGTGCCGTATTTGCTTAATTTTATCCAGAAAATGCTTTGCTGACAACCTAATAATAGCCAGTTTCAGAGGTCCCAGATAAAGTTCTAGATAGCTATCTGTCAGATAGCTATTTAGAACTTTATCGGGAACCTGCTGGCATCTGCACCTACCTTATTATTTAATTTGAATTTCAATAATAATATTACAATTTATTTAAATATGTATGGAGGTTAAAGCTCAATGAAATATAATTATATTACTTACTGCCTTTTTGTTTTAGTATAATTAACCCACTTGTAACTAGACCTCTTACCAAGGGGCGCCAGGTTGCCCGGGTAACTGGATTGTGGAGGTCAGACAGGCAGTCGCATCCTGGTAAAACACTGGTTCTCAGCTGCATCCGGTTAGACTGGAAGCCGACCCCAACGTAGTTAGGAAAAGGCTAGGCAGATGAATCCACTTGTGACTAGAATTTACTTGACTTGACAGGCAGTCTGATCCTGAGATCATAATATTTTACGTATTGCATAAACCCATAATTGTACATAGAATTTCCATATGCCATATTATGGAGTTCCAAAAGGTTCAATACTAGGCTCACTTTCAAAACTTCATAGTTGAAAAGACGGACCGATTTAAATGACAATTATAACAGAAAAGCAAAAACCATAAAATACTTGATATTCATCATGGTCATAGGAAGGCCGTAGGCTACTTTTCTCCGGGACGCGAGTGAAGTCGCTAGAAACAGCTAGTACTTAATATGGATATGCTTAATATGAACTTATTACATTGAACTGATTACTTTAGTATGAAATTGGATACCTACTATATTATTTCTATACTAGTTGACTCTTTCCCTCAAATATTTGACTTTTGAAATCCTATCAGCGGTCACCGAGGCACGTATGAAGTGGGTTAATACGAAACTGCTTAACAAACTACCATGAAACTTTCAAAGAAGATAACAAGCTCATTTCTCATTTTTAGGTGAAGAAGTTACTGAAGAAGATTGTCTAATAGGAACTAAGGCTGATCTCAAGGCACGGATTGCAGAGAAAAAGAAAAATTTCACAGACGACATAAAAGCTAGGACGAGACACGCTATTATACTGCTGGAATCTACAAAGATATGCCCATTCAAGTGGATGAAAAACCTGTATATTTGTTTCTATTGCCATCAAAAATTCTCCGACCCCGCTAAATTGAGAGACCATAATACTGAACACGGGTTTCTGACAACATTCCAAATAAAACACGCCTTATCTAAGCTTAAAAAGTACGAATTAGTCAAGGTAGATATCACCGATGTTGGCTGCAAGCTCTGCGATGATCTAATCCCGGATTTTCCAACTCTAAAATGGCATTTACTTGAAAAGCATAGCAAGAATTTGGACCCTAAATCAGGGGATGGCGTCCTTCCCTTCAAAATTACTTTAGACAACTACCAATGCGCGCTTTGTATAGAAAAGTACTCAGAATTCAAGTCTCTAAACCAGCATATGAACGTACATTTCCAGAATTTCATTTGCGAGCAATGCGGTACAGGTTTCATAACGCCAGAACGTTTGAGGACTCACGCGTTTTCACACGAAACAGGGTCCGTAGCTTGCGAGAGCTGCGAAAAAGTATTTCGTTCTACAAACGCGAAAAACGAACACTATGCTACCGTTCATATGAAAGTCAAGCGCCACAGATGTCCACATTGTCCTGAAACGTTCAGAAACTACTTCCAACGCAACAAACATATTTCTGCGATCCACGGAGTGAAGCTCAAAGAATTTAAATGTACGATGTGTCCAAAAACGTTTACTATAAGCGGAAAACTCGGCGTACATATCAGAACGGTGCATTTAAAACTTAAACGTCATTCCTGTGATGTGTGCGAATGGAAGTTCTATTCCAAATCGGAGTTGAAGGATCATATGGTTAAGCATGGGGGGGAGAGAAAGTTCCAATGTAGTGTCTGCAAGAAGGCTTACGCTAGGAAGTATACTTTGAGAGAACATATGCGGATACATGAGAATGATAGACGGTTTGTCTGCACTATATGTGGCAGGTCGTTCATACAGAACTGTAGTTTGAAGCACCATACGAAGATACATCATCCGAATGTCGGGCAGCTTGATAAAATTGACGCTTTTGCTTCTTGATGGAGGTTTTTTTGGCAGAAGACTGATTTTGGCGTTCATTTGATATTCAGACGTGCTATGTTAAAGAAAATTCAATTGATTTTAATTTTAATATCTCTAGATTTGTTATACTTCGCAAATGTTAGCTCTCCGTTTTAATTTTAAGTCAATGATTTGATAAAAAATAGGTTTTCCAACTGGTTTCTAAATGAGGAATTGAACTGAATAAAATGTGATGATTTTTTCTAAACATTTATTTTATTTAAACACACTGGCATTACAATGGGGTATGGTACGCTAACCTTCACTTAACTATTAAGAATAAGACCACAGCAGGTTCTATTACAATTTTATTTCTGTTTTTCTAGGATCCGACACTTCAAACTCCGAAACGAAGCGAAGAGTCGTCCCGTTGTTCCAAGTATCTTACGACAGGAGTTTGTGTAGACCCCTTGGAACGTTAATAGACTTCAATACATTTAGGAAAAATAGATTAAAAACTTTCTCAGCGCCTCCAGCCAGAGATCTTTCTCCACCAGCAAGAGATATTTCTGTATCACGCAGTCCTTCTCCCGTTTACTTAAATACTCCATCGCCTTATGTCGAAAGTACCGCATCCGTCCAAGCTGTGAAAACGAAAGAAAAAACTCCAGACATACGACAGAATGCTTTAGCAGTATTTGAATTCTCAACGGTCTACCCATTTGTTTACGGCAGCAACAAATTCAAATGTTTCGTCTGCTCTCAACCATTTTTGGATATCAACGAGTTAAAATTACATATGCACTTAACACATAACTTCGCTCCACTTAAAAGACTAGTGAATAACAGAAGAGAAAATGTCTTAAAAGTAGATGTCAGTAATATAACGTGTAAGATTTGTTCGGGAAAGCTGGCTAATCTTGTTGAATTGAAGCGACATCTTAAAGAAATTCATGGCAAGCCCATTGATTTGGAAGTGCAGGATAATATGATACCGTTCAACCTCGAACCGGTTGATGATGGCTACAAATGTGTTGTTTGCGAACAAATCTTCATCAAAGTGAGGATTTTAGTCATACACATGAGCGAGCATTTTAACAACTACAGCTGTGAGATCTGTGGTTCAGTTTTCATGACATTACGGCTTTTGAAGAAACATTTAGAGGTCCACGATTCCGGCAACTTTCCCTGCGATCGTTGCGACAAAGTATTTAGCACTCCCTACAAGCGAACTTTACATATCCGTGGGGTTCATTTAAAACAGTGTCCTAGACGATGTCCGATGTGCCCGGAGAAGTTCAACTCGAATTATAAGCGGACAATTCACTTGCAAGACGTCCATAATCAGGAGACTAGGGTTCATAAATGCAAGACCTGTGGTCGTGGCTTTAATTTGAAGTACCATCTGGTTTGTCATGTGCGGTCCGTTCATCTCCAAGAGAGGAACCAACAGTGCGATGTGTGCCATCAGAGGTTTTGCAATAAGGAGTCTTTGAAACGACATATGGTTATACACACTGGTGAGAAAAATCACAAATGTGATGTCTGTGGTATGGCGTTTTTGAGGAGGAAGAATTTGAAAGATCATTTGCGTTTGCATGATATTAGTTAAATATTATTATTTTAGGCTGGATCGCTCGATTTTACTTTAACTATAACTAGAGATGTGCCGTTGCCGGCAATATTGCACAAAGTGAGAAAGGAAAGGAGAAAGGAATATTGGTAGCAATATTCTCACTTTGTGCAATATTGCCGGAAACGGCATATCTCTAATTATAACGTAAACTTAACCGGCCGTGAAATGGCCGCCCATTGGTCCCACAGCTGTCACGTTGAAAATTTGACCATTGGACGGAAAATTCGCGGTTAAGGTTAGGTTATAGTTAAAGTTAAATCGAGCAATCCAGTCTTAGTCTCAGACAAAGAGAAATTGATGCAATAATCTAAAGAATAGCTAGTGACACTTTGTTAATATCGAAGTCTACTTATTTATCTGCTACAGGCAATGTTTGTTGCTAAACTAAATCAAAATCTGAAGCATTTATCCTAAGAAGGGTTAAAACAGAACTTTTCGATCGTCAAAATTACATGAGACAGCCCAAAAACCACCACCTCTTATGCATTTTTGACGAGAAGAAATGGCGCAACAAACTCCCCAGCAACACATGTCTGGCTGTTAGATTTGAAGAATCTTAATACAACATTAAATATTTATAATATACTTGATAAATAATAAATTGAATCATATTGTGATCGAGTAGTTAAGATGCTCGCTTCAAACTCAGAACTGGTCAAAAATGCAAAAATGTTGTAGGTTACATATAACTGGCTTGATGAAAGCTGATATACTTATAGTAGGTATGCTAGATATGATTTTAAACTTTTTTCTGTTGAAGGCAAAGTTTCTATGGCCATTTGTAGGATTTTTTTACGAACATAAAGAGGTCTTATTGCTTCAAGTGTCGGCAGTAAGGCCTGAATTAATTCGGTTAGGCTATTTTTTTTAAGAAATGCACGGAAATTGAATTGAGCCTTATTTTGTATGAAATCACTTATTTTTTTTTGTAATAAATATTATTGTTATTCGATAATAAAAAACATATTTATATAAAAACACAGTATTTTAAGTATTATACCTTGAATACATAATATTATGATGAAAAATTGTAGTTTGTTTTTACTCCCTACATTTAGTAAGAAATTATCATTTACATAGTTTAAAGAAGAGTCGTTACACTAGGCTATGAGTAACGGTGTAGTATAGACGCTAGCACATCACCCTACCTCAATCTGCCAAATTTCTTCAATAGATTTACAACCTCATCACAATAGTGGAAGGTTAATGTTCGATTGGTAAAATTTGACTGATTCATGGAAGTTGACCTGATCTCGTTTGTATCTAAGTTATCCTTTTTTTTACATCGATGGGAAATCATCAGTATGACCCCTCCCGCTGTGGGAGGGAGTGTCAGACTTTTACTGACTGAAACCCACCGTGTTCCTTCGGTAGCCCTTTGTGTACCAGGGCCGCGGTAACTCTTTCGAACAACCCGCAGCCCCGACGGGCTCTGGCCCTAGTGGGCCCCCAGGGATCTAAGTTATCCTTAACCCTAAATTTATGGTTAAAGCTTCTGCCAGCGGCTTCGCCCGCTTCCCGAGGGAACTATTTCCCGTACGCGGATAAAAAGTAGTCTATGTTGTTCGTCAGGGTCTATTCTATCTCTGTACCAAATTTCATCAAAATCGGCTCACTGGTTTAGGCGTGAAAGCGTAACAGACAGACAGACAGACAGAGTTACTTTCGCATTTATAATATTAGTAGGGATAAGTTCTTCTTCTGTAGTCAGTCCTAACGGTGAGCCTTTATTTTCTACTTAAACCAATTACTATTACTAACCAAATTAACCAGACATTTCTATAAGAACAGAACATCTACGTAAAAATTGACATCATCTCATTTCTTTCTTTTAGGGATCATCCAGAAATCAGATTCGACAATCACTCTCAAAGCCGAAGACGGGACAGATATTAAACTGACGCTTCTAAAATATCCAATAGCCTTAGACTCTTTAGAATGCGAGCAAGATAATTCTATCAACAAAAAAATAACCAACAAAGTAACAAAGAAATTCAACAAGGTTCAGCTAAAGAAGGATAAAGCTGAAATAACAAACATGTCCATATTGAAAGAACCAGTTTCTATGAACGATATAGATTGGAAGAACAATGACGATCTAGAAAGTTCTGTGACGATTAATGTGAAGACTGTGCAAAGATGTCTCTATGGAACCACGAGGAAACGAACTAAAAGCATTGAATATCAATCCTGGAAGCAAAATGCTTTAATAATCTTTGAATATTCGTTTGTGTACCCTTTTATTCACGCAAGTAACAAATACAAATGCTTTATATGCGCCAAACCGTTTCTAGATGCACATCTGTTAAAAGACCATACAAATGATCATACTATCAAAGAAATGAAGAGAGAACTAAGCAATAGGGTCAGAGATAAGAATCTCAAAGTTGACGTTACATATCTACAATGTAAGATCTGTTTACAGTCGCTGACAAATCTGCAGAATTTGAAAATACATTTGAAGGAACACGGCAAGAAAATTGAACCGGATTTGCAAGATAATATAATACCATTCAAGTTAGGAAGCGACATTTTCGAATGCCAAATTTGTGGGGAGAAGTACCTAAAACTAAGACTCCTTATTATCCATATGAGCAAACATTATAATAACTACAGTTGCGAAATATGTGGGACTGTATTCATATCGCTACATCTATTGAAACGCCACCTCCAAATCCACGAATCAGGGAGCTTTCCTTGCGACAAATGTGACAAGGTCTTCAGTAACGCCGCCAAGAGGACTCTTCATTATCGAGGAGTCCATCTTAAGCAGTTTCCAAGGCGCTGTCCTATATGCCCCGAAAGGTTCAACTCAAACTACCAGAGGACCAAACATTTACGTATAATACATAACCAGACGACAGGATTGTATAGATGTGATACTTGTGGACGGGAATATGACTTGAAATACCACCTTCTCATCCACATAAGGTCTGTGCATCTTCAAGAGAGGAATCAAGAATGTCCTGTGTGCAATTCGAGGTTTTTTTCGAAGTATTGTCTTTCGAGGCATATGGTCATCCATACAGGAGAGAAGAATTTTAAATGTGAGATTTGTGGCAAAGCTTATGCTAGAAGGAAAAATCTTCGAGAACATTCGAGGACGCATGAAGTGGGGTTATGTTCTATTTGTGGCCAGAACTGTGGGGATCATAATAATCTTGTTAGTCATGTTAATAACATTCATAGCGTGATGTGAGATGCAGTGGATGAAAAACCATGTTTGGTTTTAGGGTAATGATTGTCATGGCGTCAACGTGAGTCTACTATAGGCCCGTGTTCAAGAAGAAAGTTTGCAATGTCGGATTTTTGAAATGTTTGCACGAATTTGACATGTTATAGAAACTTCAAATGATATTGGAGATCAACAATATAACGTGCTTGTGTGCTCAGAGTTCAGAGTGGAGTTTTGTTATATTCCATAGTTTTAAATAAACAATTGACTGCCTGTATGTCAAACATGATGCTCGTATTATTTAATGTCCATTTTAAATAAATGCCGCTTTATAGATAAAACCTGAAGTTTGATTCAAATAGGACACCAAAACTCAGTTTAAAATGTAAGGTCTTACTTTGAATAATTTGATTGCATTTTGAACTACAAAGTTTTTCAGTAGCCATTTTAAATAGGCCATATTTTATCTTCCCCAGGACTGACGGGTAAACAACATCCCAGAACCCAGACCCCAACCAGAACCCACAGCAGACCGAGAACCAGTATATGGCAAATGACCATATCTGAAAGACAGAACGCAGCTACCTTCCTAGAATTTACCACCATCAAGCCATTTTTCTACCAACAAGCCAATTTCAAATGTTTCTACTGCAACGAAATTTTCCCTGAAATCCATTCAGTGCTAAAACATTCCACCTTTCACGTCACTCCAGAACGGTGTTGTCTACTCAAACAATATCTTAGAAAAGGAAAGAGGGTCATCAAAGTTGACATATCAGAACTCAAATGCAGGATTTGCGAGCAAAAATATTCGGATCTTGACGACATTAGGAAGCATTTGACAGTTGCTCATAAAAAAGAATTCAATTCGGCGGGTAATGGATTAATGGCGTATAATTTGAACACAATTAACGGGCAATTAACTTGCCATAAGTGTGCTAAAACATTTAATTCCTTCTTTCTGTTAAATAGACATATGAATGTACATTCTAGCGTGGTTTGCGAAACCTGCGGTTTAGGGTTCATGTCACACCAGAGGCTTATAAACCATAGAATTGTTCACCAATCCGGGGTTCACAAATGCGAGAAATGCCAGGATGTGTTCCCAACTAAATTGAAATTAAGATACCATATGTTCAAAAAACATGAAGTCACGAACGCGAAGAAAATTAAGCCCCTAAAATGTCCTCATTGTCTCGAACGGTTTGCCGAACATTATAGAAAGATGACACATTTGAAAGAAGTCCATGGAATCACGTTTACTTTTGAATGCAGTGCTTGCAAAGCGGTTTTGCCTACTCGAAGAGCTTTGACGGAGCACACAACGAAACTTCATACTCAAAAAATACAGTGCAAAGTTTGTGGCAAATGTTTTGGAACGAAATCGTTGCTAAAAATGCATATGAGGGGTCATACGGGGGAAAGAAATTTCTTTTGTGCAATTTGCCAGAAGGCGTATATGCATGCAAGAACTTTGAGACAACATATGAGAGTCCATGGGCCTGTGTGGAAGTTTACGTGTTCTGAATGTGGAAGCGGTTTCCATAATAGGAATGATTATAATAAGCATATGAAGCAATGGCACCCGCAGTGGCAGGTACCGATTATTGGGGCGTGATGATCAGAGTGTAAGGCTTTTGACCAGACAGGTATTGTGACTGGTGGGCTACTGACCAACAGCTGTCTGGTTCTGCCGTGTAGTCGTAAGTCGTGGATAACGACAAGTTCTTCAGTTGTGTTATAGATGGCGCTGTACTCTATTTTGTAGTGCTGCTTTACTTGTAAAAAATGGCAAATTAATGGAGATTTTTCAGTGCACTGTTTTTAATCAGATTTGATTTTAAGTACAAAGATATAAATACTAACTAGTCGCAGCTTTAACGGGGTATAAATTAATCACTTTTATACCATAGAAATATGTCTATATTTTAAAAGAAAACTTAGGTTAAGTTGGAACGATAAAAAAATGTTACTCTTGAAAAAATTTACTCTTTACGTCATACGCAATATTAACTTTGAACAAGTTACAATACCAAAAATATTTGGTCCACATTATACATACCTATTTGGTTAAATCGACAAATGTCATTCAACTTATGATTACGCTGTAGGTTATAGCATCTAGTTTAATTTAGCATTCCATAGCTAAGATTTATTTAATACTCAAGCAAATTGGTATAGTTATCGTCAAACTTTATGACGTCTCATCCTCAGTCCTCAGTTCCCGAGGGGTATGGTCGCGTACTTATGTTCGCAATTTACTTGCGAACAGCCATCGATCTTGGCGAAAACTATTCGTTATGCATATCTTCTTAAGCAATATGTGTGTGTGTGAATCTCAATATACAGTATTTTATTACTAAAACATATTTTTATTCCAATTTACCTTAATCCTAACCACATAAAACAAAGAAACAAAATCTGCTAAATGCGATCTTCTAACCACCAAGGTACTAAAACAAGCACATTTTTTACATAGATGCAAGAACTAAAATACATTAAAACCTGAACATTTTATCTCCCCAGGCACTGAACTGAAGAAACGACAAGGAGCTCTAACCAGCATATGGGAACTGACGCTATCCGAACGACAGAACGCTTCCAAGCTCCTAGAAAGCTCTACAGCTACCCCCTTCCTGTACTGCAGATACTATTTCAAATGTTTCTACTGCGGAGAACAGTATTCAGAAATAAAAACAGTCCTACAGCACACGGTTACACATACAACTCCAGAAAGTTCAATAATACTCAAAGAATATCTCCCAAAAGGCAAACGGACAGTCAAAGTCGATATTTCAAGCCTAAAATGTAGAATTTGCGACAAAAAACTCAAAGATTTGGATGAAGCGCGAAAGCATTTGACATCAGAACATGATAAAGTATTTACTGAATCGGGGAATGGGATCGTAGCTTACGATTTGACTTCGAAAAACGGGCAGTTTAACTGTCATATCTGCAACAAGGTCTTCCAAACGTTTATACTCTTAAATAGACATATGAACGTCCATTTCTCTAATGCAGTTTGTGAGACCTGTGGTGCTGGGTTCATGACGCACCAGCGGCTGATGCAGCACAAGGAAATCCACCTCCCTGGAGGCTATCCTTGCAACAAATGCAGCAAAGTTTACACAACGAATTCTAATTTAAAGTTTCATATAGAAAAGGCTCATGAAGGGTCGACAAAAATGCGTATGTTGAGATGTCCGCATTGTCCTGAAAGATTTGTTGAGCATTTCAAAAAATTGAAGCATTTGAGAGAAGCTCATGGTATCACGTTTTCGTTTGAATGTGAGGTATGCCATTCTGTGTTTCCAAGTCGCAGGGGGTTAACAATGCATACAAATAAATTTCATTCGTCGAAGACTCAGTGTGAGGTTTGCAAGAAGGGATTCAGTTGTATTTCAACTTTGAAAAAACATATGGTGTCTCATACTGGGGAAAGGAATTTTGTTTGTTCTCTATGTCAGAAGGCGTATAGACATCAGAAGAGTTTGAAACAGCATATGAGAACGCACGTTCAGGGTGACCAGTTTATTAAATTTAATTGTTCCGAATGTGGTAATGGGTTTCCTAATAGAAATGACTTTAATAGGCATGTGAAAGAGTGGCATCCGAGAGCTTATTTCGATTATTCTGTTCACTGATACAAATCAAATCATCTATTTGTGAACTTCATGTAAGGTATTAATATTTTGGCGCCCAAATGGGCCAAGCAGCCCCAGTTGGGCGCCATTAACTGATTTGTTTTTCACTTTGCTAATAATTAAGAATGAAAACCGTATGTTTGGAATGCTCTTAAGTACTTGAATAAGTCTTATACATAAGTATTCATATCACAGCTTAATGCTGTGCGACTGATTTCAAGGATCTCCTGTAGACTGTAATATTCTTTTTTATTTATATAAAATACTATACTAAATTGTTGTCGTTTTATTCCTTTGAATATCTCATTGTAGCTCGCTCTCTCTTTTAGAAGGAATATTAATGAGATGGTAAGTATTTCAATAAAACCTGTTCATATTTAAAGTAACTATTACCTTCATAAAAATAGTTTTTCTATTGATATTTAAAGATCCCTAAATTAAATTTCTCCTTTTTCAGGCAACAACTCGGTGCCTGAAACAAGTATATGGCAACTAACAGTTTTAGAGAGGAAAAACGCAGCTACTTTCATCCAACTATCGACCGTTAGACCTTTCATATTCATGGGCTCATGTTTCAAATGTTTCTTTTGCTTAGAGTATCATTCGGAAATAACAACTTTATTGCAACATACATCTACCCACAAAATAGACGATAAAGAAGAGATATTCCAAAAATATGTCACAAAAGGCAAGAGAAGCTTACAGGCAGATATTTCTGTGCTAAAATGTCGGTTATGCGATCAAAAATTTTCAAATCTCAATACGCTGAGACGCCATCTTGAAAGTGTGCATGGAACTCAATTTTATTCAGCCAGCAACGGAATGACGGAATACAACATGGAGGTTGAAAATAATATGTTCAAATGCCACATTTGTGAGAAAGAATTTCACAATTTTAGTTTATTAAATTCTCATATGAATATTCATATAGGTAAGGTCGTTTGCGAAAGCTGTGGTCACATGAGTAGAAAAACGGAACAGAGACTAAGCTTCAAACAACCGCGCGAATCGATTGCACTACTACAAGTACGCGGGGCATGTGTGTGTGACCACTGGCCGCTTGTCGCGTACGCAGCGATTCTTGGAAAAGACCGGTTTGCGCATGCACAGGCAGTTGACAATCTCAGGGTCGGTGCGACGCACGTTATCTGTTTTTTAGTTGCAAGTTTGAATATTTTATTTGTTAAAAATGGTGGTTTATTGTACTGTGTGTATGAATAACACTAGAAAAACTAAAAATATATCATACTTCAACTATCCCAAGGAGTACGATAGGTGAGTAAATATTTTGATTATTATTTTTTCAAGTACCCACTTGCGTTTATGTTATTAGGTCCTTTTTTTAACAAAAAGAGAATTGTACACGGTTTGTTTTTACCTTTCATTATTATGACAAGTTTAGCATTTGTAAGTATGTATGTATTGTAAGTGTGTACATACCTACCTAGGTACTACAGCCCAACCCACCCAGGTTGGGTTAAGTTTAAGTATTGTTAGTAAAGATTTGAACTTATTCCCGATGTCTGATTAAGCTGAATTTTTATACCTGCGTCTTTTAACCGACTTCAAAAAAGGAGGAGGTTCAATCCGACTGCTTTGTTTGTAGCGTTATAACTTTTAATAAAAATATTTAACAAATGTTTTGTTTAATTTGTCATAACCTATTGTGACAACCCTACCAAAATAGGTAACAATTTTGCACGTTCTTAAGAAGCTTAGTCTCTGTTCCGTTTTTCTACTCATGTGCTGTGGTGCTGGATTTTTGAATCAGCATCTTCTAAAAAAGCATAAGGAATCTCATTTAGCCAACCTCTTTAGTTGCAAGGAATGTGACAGAAGCTTTTTGAAAAATAGTCAGTTGAAATACCATACTGAAATTGTGCACAAAGGAAAAGATCGCGTTAAATCCAAAAAATGCCCAAAATGTTCACAAACTTTTAAAGAACATTACAGCAAAATGGTGCATTTAAAAAAAGTTCACGGAATCTCAAAGGTTTTTCCTTGCCATATTTGCAAGAACAATTTCACAACGCGACGGGCGTTAACCGAACATAGTACGAGAATCCATACAGAAAAATACAAATGTGAAATATGCTCTAAATGCTTTGGTATAGAGTCGAGATTGAAACAACACATTCGCGGTCATACGGGAGAGAGGAATTTTGTATGCCCTATATGCAAAAATGCTTATATGCACAAAAGAACATTGAATAAACATGTAAGGTCTCATGAAACAATATTTAGGTATAGTTGCATGGACTGTGAAGCTAATTTTCAAGATAAAAATGATTTTGATAAACATGTGAAGCAGTGGCATCCTTCTTTTAGCGATGTTGGGTAAAGCTAGTCATATATAATATTTACAGATGTAAATAGAGAAATAAAACAACAAACGTGTGTATAATTAATTTATTTACATGTTCTTAATTACATGAGCATTTCAATAATGGCAATGTACAGACGCCAGCAGGTCAACTTACCCGAAACTGTCAAATTTTACCAATCAACATTAGCCTTCCAATATTGTGGTCAGGTTGAAAAAATCAAGAAATTTGACAGATTAAGCTAGGTTGATGTAATACTGCAGAATTCAATATTCTGTCTATCTCTGAATTTGCTTACTAGAGATAGGAATTTGGCATTACTTGTATGGGGCTAATGTCAAAATTCTATCTCTAGTAAGCAAATCCAGAGATAGATGGGTTATTGGGAACGGCCGTTAGAGTCTGTAAAGAAAAGATGGATGGACTGCGTGAAAGATGACATGAGTGAGAAGGGAGTGAATGTCAGTATGACGAGGGACAGGGAGAAATGGAAGCAGAAAACATATTGCGCCAACCACAAATAAAATTGGGAACAGGGCAGGAAGATGGTGAAGCTTCCAAGATGATGATGATGGCGTCCTAGCCGATTGTGGACCACGGCGGCTGTTCTGATATAAGGAGATCAGCCAGCTGCGTAGGACATATTATAGTTGCGTCACATTAGCTGTGACACAGGTGCACTCCCTATTCCCTTACTCTCATAACCCGATGGGACGGCAACCTGACACGACCGGAGAGAGATCAGGCGCTTCCAAGAGCTGATGTATCAAGGCCACACGATGCTCTCAATCCAGGGCACGTAGAACTTCACCCTGGTGTATATACCCGGCTGGCCAGCATACCCGCAGTTTCGTCCGTAAGATGTGACGCCTATGACTGTGTGGAGACACGTTGAGAGCACCGGCTTGGCTTGGAGGGGACCGCCGCTGTCACCCTGGATGTGAAATGGAAGGGAACTGGTGATAAAAGATATGACGACAAAAAAAGTAATAAAGTTTACCTAACCAGGTACTTCGGCCTAAGTTCACTGACAATGTGAACGCCCGTTTTCAACCGATTTCAAAAAAGGAGGTTCTTAATTTGACTTGTATGTATTTATGAAGGATTGTACCTATGATATTATCTCGCGTTTGGCTGAACCGATTTTGATGCGGTTTTCAGCATACTTAGGACCTATCTGTCAGACTTAAGAGAAGGTTTTAGGTATATGCCTATAGTTTGAAATAAAAAAAAATAGGAAAAATTAAAACCGACTTCAAAAAAACGCTTTTAGTGTTTTTAGAAGTCGGTTTTATTTAATTTTTGCCGTTTGAAATACGTTCGAATTAGTTTATTAAAACTGAAGTCAGTTTAAAGTCCCTTATTAAAATGTTCTGTAGGCGCTCACCTCGCAAGTATCCTTCCCTCCCACCTCATCCCCGTAGCACATCTGTATGGTGCCGTTGAACCCTCGCACCAGGTGTCTGTGAGGGGGGTAGTGGACCGCGCACGCTTCCTCGTAGTACGATTGTAAGGATACCTGAACACGAAGAGTTATAAGACTTGTAGGATTGTTGGAGGGGGTGACAAAGACAAATTATTTTGCAAATCTACATATACTAATATTATAAAGCTGAAGAGTTTGTTTGTTTGAACGCGGTAATCTCTGGAACTACTGGTCCGATTTGAAAAATTCTTTCGGTGTTAGATAGCCTATTTATCGAGGAAGGCTATAGGCTACTTTTAATCCGGTTGCGCGCGGTAGTTCCCACGGGAAAGCGGGTCAAACCGTTGGCGAAAGCTAGTTTTATATAATTTCACGAAATTGGGTAAGCTATAAGTATTGGTATTAGTGCAGTACAGATGGGAGTACATAAATGAGGAGGTACAAAATAATAATCACGTCCTAGCCTGTTGGCGGCTGTTCTCATATAAACAGATCAGGCAGCTGCTATGGACATATTATAGTTACGGCACATGTCGCTGTGACACAGGTGCACTCCCGGCACCCTCACCAGCATAGCGCGGGGGGGGGGGTATGCTATACCCCCGGGTGGCTGCTGGATTGCAAAGCCGCCCCCCCCCCCGCGCTATCGCTCGCCGTGAGGTTGTCCCCCCCCCCCACCGCCGCACCCCCCGCCCCCCCGGTGGCTCCCTCCCGCGCGGGCGGCCCCTCACCCAGGAGTTGTCACCTGTGCTCACAGCGAGCATGTGCCGTAACATATATATGTACCATAGCAGATCTGCCTGAGATGCTATTAAGATCGGCAGAACAGCGCCAACAGGCCCTAGGACGTCGAGTTAATTTTGCCTACCTCCTCCATTTAATGTACTCCCCATCTTACGTGCACTTCGAATCACCAATAGCTTATAGCCACCGTGGTCGGACAGTCTCGTGAAATTATAATAAAACAGCTCTTCAGCCCATACCGGGTTTGACCCGCTTTCCCAGCGTGGAAACTACCCGCGCCAGCAGAAGCGCGATTTAAAGTAGCCCCTATACGTCTAGAGGCTATGCCTTCTCCGCGCAATACAATAGGCCTATATCTAACACCCCGAAAGATATTTTTCAATTCGCGACCAGTTAGTTCCAGAGGATTACCGACGTTTCAACACGAAACAAACTCTTACGCTTTCTGTGTATAATATTACTGAGTGTATATGTATGATTTGCAAAAAATTCTTATGTCTTTGTTCACCCCTTCCAACCAAATCCTACAAGCTCTTATAACTCTTTCGATGTTCAGGTCTACCTTCCAATCCGTACTACGTTAATGGAAGCCAGCACGGATTAACACCGGGTGCAGCACGTGTGCGGCCGTCCACTTACCCCCTCACAGCACACCTGCTAGAGGTGCGAGGCCAGTCTTGGTTACTGCTGTAGATCTTCTTCAACGGCACCTACAGTATGGTTGACTACGGGAGGTATAGGCAGGTCGGTCGCTAACGTCGAGGGAAAGAGATCACTTGCCGAAGGCTGAGCCGCCTGACCTAGAACATGTATTTTCGAATTAAGGGACTTGTAAACTGACTTCCAGTTGTAGATAAACTAATATCAGAATCGAACGTATATGATTCAAACCCTGAGCCAAAAAAAATTATTAAATAAGAACCGACTTCTAAACTATTTTATAAAAAAAAAAAAAAAAAAAGAAATTAAAAACACTAAAAAGCGTTTTTATTAAACTGCGGCGTTTTAATTTTCCTATTTTTTTTTTTATTTCAGAACTATAGGCATATAGTACCTAAAACCTTCTCTAAGTTCTGACAGATAGGTCCAATATGCATGAAAACCGCATCAAAACGTTCAGCCAACACGCCGAGATAATATTCATAGGCACTAATCCTTTTCATAAATACAAATAACTCAAGTTCAAATATAAGAACCCTCCTTTTTTGAAAGTCGCGGTTTGAAAACCGGGCGTTCTACATGTCACAGGTGACACTGTAGACCGACAGTACGCTCTGTACGCGTTATCAAGGTAAGACTATATTATTTTCTTTTTTTAATGTCAGTCATATCATTATTGAATCACCAGTTCCCTTCCATTTCACTCCCCATCAGGGTGACAGCGCGGCGGTCCCCTCCAGCCAACCGGTGGCCTCGATCAAAATGCGGTTCTGTCTCACCACACACGGTCATAGCCGTCAACCCATTTCTTAACGGCAACGAAAAACTGCGGCGTAGTGCTGGCCAGGCGCGGGTTATATACACAGGTGCAAGTCTACGGTGGCCGCTGGAGATTACGCGATGCTACATTCGACGCACCTACATACTTCCGTCCTAGATGCCGACTTCATGCCACGTGCCGCGGCGTTGGCTGTGGCCTCAGCTTCGCTGCCACGCAACTCCTTCCCACCTGCGCCAGCCCTTTGAAATCTCGCGGCATCCTTATCGCTTCATCGCCCCGAAACAAACTAGTCCGCCATGGACTCCCCGATGGGTTTGCCTTCCGCCGTCGTCACATGTACCCGTCCTCCAGCCGTAGGCGCCCGCTTTCCGATCCCAGCCTACGGGTACGCTCCTGAAGAGCATGCCTCCTTCCGCCTCGCTCCCAAATAAGTCTGCCCCTGTTACCATGCTCTGTCCGGTTTGATACAATCACCTCCCGCCTTGCGCGGAAAGACGCCTGATCTCCGTCTCCCGGTCGGTTTTTCAGGTCGTGCCCAGTCGGTTATGATGGTAACCGCGCGAATATAGGGAGTGCACCTGTTGGTTTCACAGACTAAATGTGACGCACTAAAATAAAAAATATTTGCCTACCCGCAGTTGGCTGATTCTCCCTTATATACAGAACAAGCCCCCGCCGTTCCACAATCGCTAGGACGCCATCAGATGCATCATATTGGAAAGGCTTCACCATCTTCTGCCCTGTTCCCATTTTATTTGGTGTTGGCGCAATTATGTTTTCTGGCTTGGCCATTTGCTCCCTGTGCCCTCGTCAATACTGACATTCACTCCCTTCTCACATCATGCCATCTTTCCACGCGCAGTCCGCATCTGCTCTTTTCTTTACACAGACGTCTAAGGCCGTTCCTCAAATATAAGCGCATCTATCTCTGATTTGCTTACTCACGCAGATAGAATTTTGGACATTACCCATACAAAGTTAATGCGCATAATTCCTATCTGCTAGTAAGCCAAATTCAGAATAGACAAAATATTGAATTCTTGCAGAATTACATAGCACAACGCTAGCTTAATGCTGTTCAAATTTTGCTTGATTTTTCAACCTGAACCGACAATATTGCGGGAAGGGCTAATTTGATTGGGTAAAATTTGACAGTTTGGGTAATAGTTGACCTGCTGGCGGTCTGTACATTGCCATTATTGAAAATGCTCCATCAGTTATTAAGAACATGTAAATAAATTAATTATACACACGTTTGTTGTTTTTA
>NWSH02000531.1:4058982-4071423 GCA_002382865.2 Heliothis virescens | reverse complement strand
GGGGGGGGGGGGGCGCTCCCACACCACCGGGGGATACATCACGAGCAGGACCGACAGGCGACAGGCTAAACTAGACCAGCACCCTTTTTTTTATCGATGGGAAATCACCAGTATGACCCCTCCCGCTGTGGGTGACAGCGTGAGGGAGTGTCAGACTTTTACTGACTAACACCCACCGTGTTCCTTCGGGAGCCCTTTGTGTACCAGGGCCGCGGTAACTCGCGCGAACAACCCTTGCGCCCTGGCGGCTTCGGCCCTAGTGGACCCGCTGGGGTTTGCTGACTCCCTGAAGAGTGCGTGGAACAACGCATGCCGCCGACACAGGCCTATCGTCTCTTAGGAGGCGGAAGGACGATGAGCCAAGAACTTCAAGAACCCTCAGTCTTGATTTTGCAACCTCTAAATACATATTGGTCTAGTGGGCTGCTATGTAGGTATGAAGTTCCGGGTTCGATTCTCAGGACGGGCCGAAATCGCTTTGTGGATTTTAGAAACTTAGAAACAAAGCAGCTACTAGTCTGGAAGTTGGTGATTGATGCACCCGTGCATCGAGTCACACGTTGATGTCGGTCCTGCGCCTGATCTCTCACCGGTCGTGTTGGATTGCCGTCCCATCGGGCTATGAGAGTGAGGGTGCCGGGAGTGCACCTGTGTCGCAGCTAATGTGCCGCAACTATAATATGTCCATAGCAGCTGGCTGATCTGTTTATATGAGAACAGCCGCCGTGGCCGCAGGTCTAGACACCAAAACTCACAGCCTGCAGCGTGTCAGCGAGCTGCATGTGGTGGCCGAGCGCCCCCCAGCCGGTGGCCGTCACCACCCCCAGGAACTGGTCGTCTATGTTCAGGCACGCTGGGAACACGTGCAGGTTGAATCGTACCCTGGAATGGAGGGAAAGGTTATTGTCGTTCTTACATCATGTACTACACTTAATTTATTAAAAAGAGAAAATATTTGTATTGTGTGTGTGTGTTTGCGTTTGTGTGTGTGTGTGTGTGTGTGTGTTTGTTTACGCTTGTGTGTGTGTGTGTGTGTGTGTGTGTGTGTGTGTGTGTGTGCGTGTGTTAGTATATGTCTATTCATACTTCTATATAAGTCCTACTAATATATAAAGAGGAAAATTTTTTTGTTTGTTTGTACCCGAAAAGAACTCCGAAACTACTGAACCAATTTGAAAAATTCTCTCAATGATGCAAATGTACAGACGACAGCAGGTCAACGTATACGAATCTGTCAAATTTTACCAATCAAACATTAACCTACCTCTATAGTGATAAGGTTGAAAATCGATTGCATTACCACAGATTGTGGTAACTTGATGTGCTGTCGTCTGTACATTATCCCCGAGTGACATAGGCTTTATTTTATCCGGGTGCGGACAGTAGTTCACACGGGACGAGGGTAAAACTACTGAATCGCTAAAAAATCATCATCAACTCCCTGCCCTTATCCCAATTTATTTGTGGTCAGCGCAGCATGTTTTCTTCTTCCATTCTCTTCTATTTGCCGTCATCTCACAAGTAACATTCTTCCTAACCATATCGACTTTCACGCAATCTATCCATCGTTTCTTTGGTCGTCCCCTTCCACAATATCCATCTACATTCATACTCAAAACCTTCCTCACAATATGATCGTCACTCCTCCGCATCACATGCCCATACCATGCCAGCCGGTTTCCGCATAATACTGAGTCGCTAAAAAAATAGTTTGAATTTTGGCAAGTCGCTCTAAGTATTATACTTATAATATGAAAGAAAAACTACTGATAGAATCACTAAATATTGATTAAGATTATATAATCACGTGAACATGAGATCTCAATTCATTTTACACTAGCCGTTTTCCCGCTGTTTCACTCGCATCCCGTGGGAATTATCNAGCGGGAGGGGTCATACTGATGATTTCCCATCGTTAAAAAAAGTCTCATCAAAATTCATTCAGTATTTTTTTGTGTGAAAGAACAACAAACATCCAAAACATCGTATACAAATTTTCGCGCTTATAAAATTAGTAGAATGCATAAAGATGGATGGCTTAAATAAATGGCTATCTAAACCCGACCAAAGCCGCGATCTTAAGCTAGTTCAAAATAAACAGTTAAGATACGATCCACATAAATAAACAGTTTTAAGAACATATACACACCGAGTGACCCAGTGTAACCGGTTGCGAGTCCACAGCTGACCGTGACGACTTTCTACTCCGTTGACATTTCAAAGGAATTTTTATTAAAAAAAACGAAAGTAATATACCATTTTTAGAGTTTTTTAAACACCTGTTTTTGGGTGTTTTTTCCGGGATGCTGTGGAAAAGTTTTTGTTCATTTAACAATTAATTATAATAGGCTGATAAAAGGTGAAGGAAAACATCTTGAGGAAACCTGGACTATAAAGTCTGGAATCACCAACCCGCATTGAGCAAGCGTGGTGATTAACGCTGAATCCCTCTCAATTTGAGAGGAGGCCCGTGCCCAGCAGTGGGACAGTAAAAAGGCTATAAAAAAAAAACAAAATCAATTTCTTCACAACTTCACATGTATATTTTTGATGGGGTTATTTAGGAAAGAAAATCAAACATTAAAAAAAAATCTAAACAAAAGACATGCCAATGACGTCACGCACGAAATGAAAGAGATAGATAGTACCTATAAATTCATAAGACAGAAAGAAACAAATATATTTTGCAGCAAATATTAGATTTTTTTGTCCTAAAACAAATGACAGGTCAATGACGTCATGCACGAAATGAAAGGGATAGATTCTTTAGTAAGACAGAGAAAGCAGATATATCAAGCAGCTTTAAATAATGACATATGTCTCGGTTTTCCTGTGCTACAAAAATGAACCTTAACCTCAAGCACATAAGGTTGATATTTGCCTAAAAGTCATTAGAGGCGGCACATGTTTGGATTGACTAAATTAATGCCGCCTCTGAAGATCAAATAGTTTTGCAGCAAATATTCGATTTTTTAAATCGAAGCAATTGACAGGGCAATGACGTCATGCACGAAATGAAAGGGATAGATTCGTTAGTAAGACAGAGAAAGCAGATATACCAAAAAGCTTTCAATAATGACGTACGTCCAGTGTTCTTGTGCTACGAAAAAGAACCTTAATTATAAGATCATAAGGTTGATATTTCCTTATAAGTCATTAGAGGCGGCACTAATTTGAATGCACCATAGAGGTATATACTAGAGAAGCAATGGCCGCGTCGTAGCCAGACAGCTCTATCTATGTCTTAAGACATAGTTTTGTGTCATGTCAAATCAGTCATCTATCGGACGCCAACTGATTGACAGGGGGGAAAAAATGGCCGAATTCGTAGTAAAATACTGCGCTTAAAAATCACTTATCTATACAAAATTAAACGGAATTATTTTTCCTGCGTGAGCTTGTTGTTTAAATTGACTTAAAAATACTTTTAAATATATAAAATGTAAGATTTTTATACCGGGTTCAGTGTTACCACTAAGAAGGGTCGTTTGAGTTTCCCACATTTGTGGGAGATGATGATTATTTATTGAATAAGTGATTTTAAATATTTTTGTAACAATAATCACACTATAGGATGAAGATGCAGCTTGCCGTATTAAATGAGTGGAACTAATAGAACTTCCGTTTAGAAATATATGATTTAGCAAAGCGAAGTATGATTAATAATAAATAATAAGTATTCAAAATGAGATTATCTCAATAATTTCACTAATAATAAAATTCTCATTCATCCCATCAGAAATTCATGAGTAAAATATTAAATTTATATTTATCAATTATTTTTATATTTAAAAAAAATGGGTAACATTTCACATGGGTAGGCCACCCCATACCGCCATTGGAAGCTTAGATTGCCATCTTTGTCTAATCAAAGTGACAGTTATGTATTTGTGACTTGTGTGACAGAGACGGATATACGTTTTTTGTTCAAATGTCATTTGGATGTCAAAAGTTTCAAAGCTACGTCGTTGCGTCTTAAAAATGGCATCGCTTCTTACGACGCATTTGAACGAGGTTTACTTCTCTAGTATATATTTACTCTATGGCTGCCTCTGAAGAACAAAATAAGTTTTGCAGAACATTCGATTTTTCTAATCCGAAAACTTTGTCCGAATTGATTCGTACCTAAGTAAGACAGAGAAAACAGAAATCTCAAGCAGCTTTCAATAATCTATAGGTACTATAATATTATGAAGCTGAAGAGTTTGTTTCTTTGTTTGTTTGAACGCGCTAATCTCAGGAACTACCTACTGTTCCGATTTGAAAAATTCTTTCAGTGTTAGATAGCGCATTTATCGAGGAGGGTTATAGGCTACTTTTTATCCGGATGCGCCGAGTAGTTCCCACGAGACGCGGGTAAAACCGCCGGCAGAAGCTAGTGACTTATCTAGTTTTGTTGTGCTACAAAAATGAACCTTACCTTGAAGGGTATAAGGTTGATATTTCCTTAAAAGTCACTAGAGGCGGCACTAATTTGGATGCACTAAACTAGTGCCGCCTCTAAAGAACAAATAAGTAGCTTTTGCAGCAAATGTTAGAATTTTTAAATTGAAACAAATGACATGTCAATGACGTCACGCACAAAATGAAAGGGATAGATTCATAAACAAGACAGAGAAAACAGATATATCAATCAGCTTTCGATAATGATATATGTCCAATTTTCTTATACTGCAAAACAGAACCTTAATCTAAACAACATAAGGTTGATATTTCCTTAAAACTCATTAGAGGCGGCAGAAGTTTGGATAAGCCAAACTAGTGCTGCCTCCGAAAGACAAATCTTAAGTTTTGCAGAAAATATTCGAATTTTGAAATTGAAACAATTGACACGTCAATGACGTCACGCAGAAAATGAAAGAGATAGATTCGTCAATAAGACAGAGAAAGCAGATATATCAAGCAGCTTTCAATAATGGCATATGTCCAGTGTTCTTGTGCTACGAAAAAGAACCTTAATTCTAAGATCATAAGGTTGATATTTCCTTAAAAGTCATTAGAGGCGGCACATGTTTGGATGCACTAAACTAGTGCCGCCTCTGAAAACCAATACCTACTTATGAGTTTTGCAACAAATATTCGAATTTTAAAATTGAAACAATTGACACATCAATGACGTCACACACGAAATGAAAGGGATAGATTCGTAAATAAGACAGAGAAAACAGATATATTAAGCATCCATGAAGTAGTTTTCAGGAATTACGTAGGTATTTCTTATTTTGTTGTGCTACAAAAAGAACCTTAACTATAAGGTCATAAGGTTGATATTTCCTTAAAAGTCACTAGAGGCGGCACATGTTTGGATTGACTAAACTAGTGCTGCCTCTGAAGAACAAAATAATAGTTTTGCAGAACATTCGATTTTTCTAATCCGAAAACTTTGTCCGAATTGATTCGTAGGTACCTAAATAAGACAGAGAAAACAGAAATCTCAAGCAGCTTTCAATAATCTATAGGTACTATAATATTATAAAGCTGAAGAGTTCGTTTGAACGCGCTAATCTCAGGAACTGCCTACTGTTCCGATTTGAAAAATTCTTTCAGTGTTAGATAGCCCATTTATCGAGGAAGGTTATAGGCTACTTTTTATCCTTATGCGCCGAGTAGTTCCCACAAGACGCGGATTAAACCGCCGGCAGAAGCTAGTGACTTGTCTAGTTTTGTTGTGCTACAAAAATGAACCTTACCTTGAAGGGTATAAGGTTGATATTTCCTTAAAAGTCACTAGAGGCGGCACTAATTTAGATGCACTAAACTAGTGCCGCCTCTGAAGAACAAATAGATTTTGCAGCAAACGTTCGAATTTTTAAACGAAACAAATGACATGTCAATGACGTCACGCACGAAACGAAAGGGATGGATTCATAAACAAGACAGAGAAAACAGATACATCAAGCAGCTTTCGATAATGACATATGTCCAATTTCCTTATCCTGCAAAACAGAACCTTAATTCAAAGAACATAAGGTTGATATTTCCTTAAAAGTCATTAGAGGCGGCAGAAGTTTGGATAAGCCAAACTATAGTGATTTTATTTTAGCATGAGTTCCCTGGCAGTTCATATCTGACAGTTAGAGTGATGTAACCTAACGAAACTTAATCGATTATTTTATTAAATCGAATCGGTTGACAAAGAAAATGGAATCGGAATTTAAAATTTTTCATATGGCCACTACTATACATCGATTTTTTTTCGATTCAGTAACTTGCGTCAATCTCTATTGACGCAAGTCACATTCCGTTTCGTTTATCTGTCATTTTCGTCATTTTTTTAACTCATATTTTTTTACATCGATTATTTAATTTATTAGCCATTAATATTTATTTAGTTCATTTAAAATATGAAAAAATATCGTTTACTGGGTAATTAACAAAGATACAATATTTTAAAATAACTTTATTTTGTTGGTTTGTTGTTATAGCTTTATAGCAGTTTGCGTGTGATGGAAAAATTTGAACTGTCAGGGAACTCATCATAACGCGAAAATGGTATAGTGCTGCCTCTGAAAAACCAATACTTATAAGTACTTGCAGCAAATATTCGAATTTTTAAATCCAGAAACAAATGACATGTCAATGACGTCACGCACGAAATGAAAGAGATAGATTCGTTAATAAGACAGAGACGACACATATACCAAACAGCTTTCAATAATGACTTAAGTCCAATTTTATTATACTGTAAAAAGAACTTTAAGTAAAATGACATAGGGTTGATATTCCCTTAAACGTCATTAGAGGCGGCACCAATTTGGATTGACTAAACTAGTGCTGCCTCGGAAGGTAGGCATGTATATCACTTGCTTTACAAGTTTAACCTGTGGTTTTACCGCGGATTCACTCACGTCCCGGGAACATTTTCCCGCATCCAAGTAAAATTATTTTGCAGCATTTTCGTTGAATTTTATTATCTATAGATATAATAAATCTGTATAGAGGTCAATTCTGTACATGAATTATATTTCCAAAATAACTATCAGGGGGTGATAAGGGATCGATACTGATGCCAAAAATACAATCAGTAGAATTTTTGTCTGTCCGGATTTTAACGAAACTTGGTACAATTATTATTCATACTCCTGAGATGGTTATAGTATACTTTTCATCACGCTACAATCAATAGGAGCAGAGCAGTGAAGGGAAAGATCTTTGATTATGACGACCCGTTGTCGCTGGCATAAGCGATATTATCCGCGAACGAAGTCGCTGGCAGAAGCTAGAATAAACTAAAACAATACGTACCTGGTACCAGTCTCAAGCAGTGCTATATCGTGGTACTTGGAAGGCGCGTGGTACTCCGGGTGTGGTACTATCCGCGCGACGTGGTACCGGTGCCAGCGCTCTGTAGGGTCTGTGCGCTTCAGGATGCCCATCGCCACGTAGCGGACTTTACCTCTGAGGATAGAAGAAGATTTTCATGAGGGAAGCCGTACCACCAGCCCCAACCACAAAACGCCACCACGGGCATATCTCTTATAGTTTTATACTTGTAGTGTTTGGCAGCCACCGCTGGCACAACCGTGAGAGAGTCCATATAAAATGTATAAAAACTACAGGAAATATAGCAACTTTTTGTGATTGTGGCCGGTCGCACGAGTGCGGAGATTCTAAGGTTTGACTGTCTAAGAACTATAAATGACAGCCGGGATCCACCAGTCTATCGTGCCTTACGAAACACGAAATAACTCGTTATGACAAGATAGACACTCATCCACGGACTTTATAATTGATCGATCCGCGTGGCTTTGACTTAGCCACGAGCTCTTCCAAGCAGCACACGTATGAAGAATACCCCTCGTATAATCCCTCTCGATATGTTATACTTACTGAAAGATTTTTTTAGATACGACGGGGAGGAAAGTCTTCAACTTAATCATTATTTAAAAAAACTTATTCTCAAATAAACTTACCGCACAGCACTGGAGATGCAGTGTCCAGCAGTGAGCACGAACTTGTCACTGATGAGCGAGCCCCCGCACAGCCAGTCAGCCGTGTCCATAGCGCCACCGTAGCCGAGCAGAGCCTGGAAATATTTTATTAGTTTGAGGAGCTCGTATCTAAGTTACAGCCGTACAGGTCGATCGTAAGGTTAGGCGTGGCATTAATCGGTTCGTAGATGGGTGACTATCTATGTCTTAACGAGTTAATCCGCAGGCCCAGACTCCACAAAACAGAGCGGAACGGAAAAGTTTTTAAGCAACCAACAGAATTGCCTCGAAAAACTGCCTCGTCGGTCTAGCGGACGCATAACGCGACTGCCCATCACAGTTCTCGGGCTCGATTCCCGGGTCAGGCCGAAATCGCTTTGTGGGTTTTAGAAACTTTCTCAAAGCCTGGAGTTTGGAAGTTGGCGGTGTTACACCCCCGTGCCTGGGAGGGCACGTAAAGCCGGCGTCCTCGAATGCTAGGGCTTGTTAGGTGATTAAATCTGCAGCTCACTCGATAAGAAGATTTTCAACCTTGTCACAATAGTGGAAGGTTAATTTGTCAGATTCGGGTTGATTGATCTGCTGGCGTTTCTTCATAAGTAGCTGAGGATTCTATAGCTAAATTCGTAACCTCATAAATTCAAAAAAAATGCGTGCATTGTGTCGCACGTAGCAGTGGGTCCTGCTTGTGATGTATCGTCCGGTGGTGTGGGAGTGCCGTCCCGTCGCGCTATGAGAGTGAGGGTGCCGGGAGTGCACCTGTGTCACAGCTAATGTGCCGCAACTATAATATGTCCATAGCAGCTGGATGATCTGTTTATGAGAACAGCCGCCGTGACCGACAATCGGCCTTTGACGACACCTTACCATCTACCATATAACGTAGGTACAGTCGCGGTAATTAATGCAGCAGCAACTTTCAAACCTTCACAATTTTGTAGTGTAATACATTGCCTGAACACAACGGATCCACCAGTTATACTAACACCTATTATACGGCTAAAATAGGAACGATGGCAAGTTGCTAGTGCAATAATGACCCTGTATCGTAGCTCTAGACCTACCATATGAGGGAACTGCCCCCTCCTGGCATCCTGGCCGACATGGGCGGCATACACGCCGTACTTGTGCGTGTACTGGTAGCACTGCTCCTCCTCGTGCCAGAGCTTCACCAGCCCTGACGTCGGGCAGCCTTCGTACGGCAAGTTGGCTAGGTGCTCCAGACATACTGAGGGTAAAAAATTTGGATATAAGAGTGTGATACTGGTATACATGTAAAACGTGTTAGGCATTGCAGTGGCAAGCCAGAAATGGACTATAGGTAGGTATATCGATCACGGAACAGAAAATTCCGTAATTTTTACTGTTTAGTTATAAAACTTGCTGGAATTATACTTTGTCTGTAATCTATACTTCTATGCTTATATTATAAAGCTGAAGGGTTTGTTTGTTTGAACGCGCTAATCTCAGGAACTACTGGTCCGATTTGAAAAATTATTTCAGTGTTAGATAGCCCATTTATCGAGGAAGGCTATAGGCTGATTTTTATCGGGGTGAGCCGAATAGTTCCCACGGGACGCGGCTGAAACTGCTTTGCAGAAGCTAGTAACTTTATATGCATGCAGCTATATCAAGTCAAGTTATATCTTAGCATTCAACTAACAATGTCTAGGTACGTACCGTCATGAGCCTTCCTGCCAGTTCTAAAATGTATCGCACCAGTTTTGTCGACGATCGCTTTGCTGGAATAAAAAAAAACGTACGAATCAGTCAATCAATCAGTAAATATATTATTTTTTAATTTTCATGAACATCTTCTCTTATTTCGTAGTTATGTATAGAACTATGATTACTTACTCACTTTATATGTTCAACTTTGTCACAATCAGTGCAGCATACTATTGGAGTGTTTCCTTGGAATGAGCAGATCTGTGAAATAAAGATAAGATAAGATAAAAAAATAATGCGGCACATTAGCTGTGACACAGGTGCACTCCCTATTCCCTCACTTTCATAGCGCGATGGGACGGCACTCCGACACCACCAGAGAGAGATCAGGCAAACAAACCTACCCACCTGAGGATATTGCTTCTTCTTAACATCTTCTATCATGGAGAGGCAGTTGCATGCATTGACACAGGTCCCGTTCTTCCCTCGCCCGTCCAAACAGTACGATCCTGAGAGCAATATTGACTTAAGGCGAATGCGTCGCCTGGAAGCGGGAAATTTAAATATAAAAACTTTTATTGTGAAATATCATAGTATATCGGGATATATTTGGAGTTGAACAAGGACATCAGAAATTACTTTATGGTATAGTATGTACCTATAACCGCAAAGATAAGATCATTGAATGTTAACTTGGGTAAAACATAAATAAAACATTTCATATCTGAATTTCCCGCTTCCAGGCGACGCATTCACCTTAATTTAGGTTATTAAATATCTAGGTACCTATAGAACTTAGCGGTGTTAGGAGACAAATCAACATTGACCTGCACCAATTGCCAACCTAACCTGCCCGTGGTGAACACTGCTAAAAACCGGACGGGGCTCTATAGCGACTGACTGGTGGCGGTACAACCACCACATATCACCAAGTTGGATATTAAATACCTTTTTTTTATCGATGGGAAATCATCAGATGACCCCTCCCGCCGTGGGTGACAGCGTGAGGGAGTGTCAGACTTTTATTGACTAAAACCCACCGTGTTCCTTCGGAAGCCCATAGTGTACCAGGGACAAGGTAACTCGCGCGTACAACCCGCAACCCCGGCAGGCTCTGGCCCTAGTGGGCCCCGCTGGGGTTTGCTGACATTCTCTGAAGATATTAAATACCTTGCTCGGAGATGGGCAGCAGCATGTCCGAAGCTAACAATATCCCACACTGCGCTCACCAATACGCATTCCCAGCGCGGTGAGTATGATCCCCCCCCCCCGTCTTGGGGGAGGCAGCAGTCCAGCAGTGGACGTTTTAGGCGATGTATGGATGTTTGTTTCACTTTCACGCTAAAATTGCTGGATGGATTTTGATAAAACTTGGCAATAATGTAGTTAATATGGGTCAAAATCAGAGAGGTGAGCATTTTAGGTTTTCAAATATCTGAGAAATTAAGTTTCCTTTTGAAGAAAACTAGCAAGAGGAATCTGTTGTGTCATTTGTCATAAACCTTTCCTGTGAAAGGGCACGCACAAAAATATATATTTTTGAAATTATACCTGTTAATAAGAAAAATGACAGAGTCGTTAGTCATTTCGGGAACACTTTTAAATATTTTTTTAATAATAATCAAACCAATGTATTAAAAACTCTCCTTCAATAAATTGTAATGAACAAGTAGTTTTTTCCGAAAAATATATTATTTACAGTATTTTATATTCAAAACGTTTATTATTGAAATTACTTATCGTAAATTTTCAATTGTTGTAAATTCTGCTCCAAAATTTCAATTTCATGTATATATTCTTGCTCTATCTGGTTTATTAATTTAATAGATTCAAAATTCAAAGGTCATTTAATCTTATATATGTATGAATTAACTGTAACATTTTATTTCTGATTTATCCATTTTTGTGATGTTCCCGAAAATGATGAGGGTGTTCACAAATAGACAATAAAGTTCCCAGAATAAAAGCAAACCCAGTTTTTGACATATTATGCATAAAATAATATACCTTTACTGTACCTTTGTTTATTGTACTTAATTGTATTAAAGTGGCTTGCATTTCAGTCAGCTTTAGAAGCCGGTTTCTAGACCAATCACTTATTTGCCGACGGTCTATAAAGTTCTTACATCCATTTTGAGATCAAAAATAAAGTACACACATTGAAAATATATTTTATTATGTCTATCTCTCAAAATAGATGTAAGAAGAGGTCCCGCAGTACTAAGGAGCTGCTCCTCACTGATATGGTCATTAGCCAACAGGTTCAGCAATCCCGAAAAAAATTGACGACATGTTGGTAAGACTACAAGAAGGCTACGACTTGGTCCCTCATACATGGCTCAGAAGGTGCTGGAATTGTATAAAAAAGAATAATTTTACGCACCTGTCTTGCGTCATGTATGGGGCAATAGAGGACGCTACTTTGCTATCCAGGATGTCGAGAAATCGAAGGGTACGGTGAATCTGTTAAGATTGAGCGGGGAATTTTCCAGGGTGACAGTTTGAGTCCACTTTCGATTTCTAACCTTGAACTCTTTGAACACAATGCCGGAGAGTTCGCAATCCTTTTCGGAGAGGTGGTATCCCATCTCCTTTACATGGATGATCTGAAACAGATCGCGCCTATAACGGTTGGTCATGCCAGTCCTGATGTACTCCTTTGGCATACTCAAGAAGATTCAAACTAAGTTAGACATCCTGGATAAAAAGGTTCGGACCCTGCTGACTGCAGAACGGATGCATCATCCTCGGTGCATGCATGATCTTCGGTGATGAGATTGTACATCCCAGGAAATGTGGAGGTCGAGGTTTTTAAATGCTAACACGCTCCCAATCGTTGAGG
>NWSH02000531.1:4028477-4041559 GCA_002382865.2 Heliothis virescens | reverse complement strand
GATGGTCACCCATCCACGGACCGACCGCGCCAAGCGTTGCTTAACTTTATGATCGATCGATCCGCGCGGCTTTGACTTAGCCACGAGCTCTCTCGTTCTTCTTCTCTACTCTATCTTATTTTTCTCTACTACATCTAGAAAATAATTTTACGGTTTGGTGGGGTATTTGTATTAATCATTTGGCATTCTAAATTATTAAAGTTGGTTTGTTGAAAACAATGATGTCTTGCCATTGTGATAATATTGATAAAGTTGTTTTATTTCGTTTTTATTAATAAACTGACTGTTACTAAACACTGTTGTTTCACGCCATTCACCTCGTGACGAGTACATAGATAGGAAATAATTTACTGTATGCTATACATATTATTTATTAAAATTATTTGAACTTAACTTGAAACAAAAGGTTTCGTACTCCTGCTTCTGCGAGCCTCTTTTTTCTAACGTTATCGTGAACAGAGTATAGTTATTATAAAAATATATACGTAATTATATGTAGTTTATCAGTTGTGTAAGCACCCATAACACAAGCTAATTAATAGCTTACTATGGGGCTAACCAACCGTGTGTGAAAAAGTGTCCCGATATACTTATACAGGTGCAATCCCAGCTTAGGACTTTGGGGGGTCTTGAAAATGCCGAAATAGCGCTTTTTACCTGCTCATAAAATCATGATCCAGCCTGTCCCTTGCTGTAGTCAGCGACGCCATATCCGAGGTTCGTACCCCAAAGTGGGAGCCCTTGGCGCAGTCGTTTTTAGGGTTCCGTACCCAAAGGGTAAAACGGAACCCTATTACTAAGACTTCGTTGTCTGTCTGTCTGTTTGTCTGTCTGTCTGTCTCCAGGCTGTATCTCATTAACCGTGATAGCTAGAATGCTGAAATGTTCACAAATGATGTATATCCGTTTCCGCTACAACAAGAAATACTGAAAATTTAAAAAAAATAAGTTATTAAGGCTGTTGATTTATATCAATTAATTTGAATACTAGTAGCGCCATCTATTAGAAATAATGTGCAACTTAAGTAACTCATACTTGACCATTCCTATTGTACTTTTTTCATAGATAATGGTACGGAACCCTTCGTGCGCGAGTCCAACTCGCACTTGGCCGGTTTTGTAAGTTTTGTCCCGGCCTTAAGGTGAATGCGACGCCTGGAAGCGGGAAATTTAAATATAAAATGTTTTTTTCATGTTTTACCTAAGTTAACATTCAATATGAGGCGTGATCTTATCTTTGCGGTTATAATATACCACAAAGTAATTTCTGATGTCCTTGTTTAACTCCGAAACTTCTTAGAATTCAAATGTTACTGGATATACTATGATATTTCGCAATAAAAAGTTTAATCAGTAATAGTATAACGTTAATAGGCATGACGACAGGGTAAAAAATAAGCAAATCCATTTAGTCCGTAATTTAGATTATCGCAAAATATTGGACACGTATTTTTTGTTTTTAAAAATCTATCGATAATAACAAAGATAATGAGTATTAAAGTTCAGGAGTGGGGGGTCCTGACGTCACGCCTAAGCAAAAATCGTACATAGACGTGACGTCACGCGCAATTTCAACGGTCTATAACTTCGTTATTATTTGTTTAGATGAAAAACGAAAAAATACGTATGCAATATTTTTTTATAATCTAAAAGATGGACTAATTAATTTTTTTTTGTCGTCATGCCTATTTCAGAACTACAACTGAAGTCAGAAGAAGCGAGAGGGCTGTCTCCGCCAGAGGGCGCGAGCGTCGACAAGGCGAAGAGCGAGATGCTCAACAAACTCAACATTATGAAGAAGAAATTGGACAAGATGCAGCATTGTGAAGGTAAGATCATTTTGTATATAGCATACTAGATGTTTGCCGCGGTTTCGTCCGTGTTTCGAGTGAAATTCTTACTGCACCTGGTTAAAAAAATAGAAATAAATACAGCTCTTCCGTTTAGTCAACAAAAATTTATGACAAACAGATTTGCCAATTTAATTACTAACTCTTCTTCATGGCTTCAGGTCTCGGGGGAGCCACTTCCCGCAACTGGATAATAATAGTTTGTCTTTTCTTAGGATCTAAGCTGTTTGAATACATAATCTCATTAAAATCGTTCAGTCGTTTAGCGCGACAAATGGACAGACAGACACAGACAGAGTTACTTTTGCATATCTATACGTATTTCTATTCTTAATAATATAATGCTACAGCGGCGTTAATCTGTTTGAACGCGCAAATCTCGGGAACTACTGGTCCGATTTGTAAAAATCTTTCAGTGTTAGACAGCCTGCTTGTTATCCAGGTCCGTTAAGTAGTTCCCATGACGGAAGCTAGTGTATAATATTAGTAAGGATTTATAATGATAAGATACCTTCATATTTATTTTTTAACTAACCACAATATTTTTGTCGACAGAACCTCGCCGGATCGACGCCCCTCTCTACAAACGACCAGCAACTATCGACAAAGATCTCCACTTACTTCGAAACGCCGTTAAAATCGTAGAAAATTCATATGTCTGTCCGTTCGTCACTGTTTTTAGCGATTACCACTGCGTTTACTGCAGAGAAATGTTCCTAGACCCCAACGTACTAAGACAACACACCATGACCCATGACCCCAAAACATATAAGGATGTCATCGACATAAAAAAACTACTACAAGTCGATATCGATAGAATCGACTGCAGATTATGCGACGAAAAAATCGATAATCTCGACAGTTTTAAAGAGCACATCACTACGATACACGGACTAAAGTTATACAAGGATGTTATTAACGAATTTATTCCGTTCAAATTGAAAATCGGTTCTTTAACCTGTGTCCAATGTGGTAAACACTTAGAATTTTATCACGCGTTAAAAAAGCATATGGCGGAACATTTTGGCACTTTTATTTGCGACGTTTGCGGTGCTCATTATTTCGAAGAACGACAGTTAATTATCCACAAAAATTCACACACAACAAGGGATATACAGATGTTCCCGTGCAACGAATGTGATAAAACTTTCCGCTCAAAAAACAGCCGCAACTTCCATATAACAAGGATTCATAAAAACGAGCCGGCATACCCTTGTAATAAATGCGAGGAAATTTTCATATCCTACCACATGAGATATCGACACAAAATGAACGTTCACGGCGAAAAACGCAAATTCCCTTGCGAGGGATGCGACAAAGTATTCGATAGTCGGAAAACTTTAAGAGAACACAATCAACGAACCCACTTACAACTGCTACGTCACGAATGCACTTTGTGTGATAAAAAATTCTACTTACCATCCGCTCTGAGAGACCACATGACGTCACACACGGGAGAAAGGAATTTTCGATGCGAATTTTGTGGGAAAAACTACCCTAGGGCTAAGGCGTTAAGGGTGCATTTGCAATCTCATAGTTCGGAAAAAAAGTATAAGTGCTCGCTTTGTCCTTCGGCTTATACGCAGATAACTAATTTTAAGAATCATATGAAAACTAAACATCCCGTGCCTGAGACTGGGGAGGCGTATCGATAGTGTGTTTATAAGATACTAGCCGTTTTCCCGCGGTTTCACTCGCATCCCGTGGGAATTACTGCCAGTACCCGGATAAAATATAGCCTATGTCACTCGTGGATAATGTAGCTTTCGAATGGTGAAAGAATTTTTAAAATCGGTCCAGTAGTTTTTGGGCCTATTCATTACAACCAAACAAACAAAGTTTTCCTCTTTATAATATTAGTATAGATAAAATTTTACAGCGGCACCAACTTTTGCAAGTAGTTGAATAAGTTTTTAGAGATGACCTGCGCCATGAAGTTTCAACAATTTGTTTCTCACTGTTGGACCAGTTTTTTACTAGAGTGGCCCACCCCGTATTTTCCATGCCTCCAGGGACAAATCCTGTACTTTGGGTGGAGGTTGTCAAAGTCAAATCATTTATTTCATTTAGGCCTTTACAAGCACATATGAATGTCAAAAAAATATGACTTAAATTGATTCTAATTGCCCATTCCAAAAGTAGCTTCCTATGGAGAAGAACGGGCAAGAAACTCCATGGTTACTCTTTTTAAAAATAGAATTACAGTTTTGTGTATACAGAATAATAGCATGCGAAGATCATGTAGAATCACAAAAGGAAATATGAGAATAAAATAATAACAAAAGGAATTGCTACATGGTATTCACATTTACAAATTGATTATATTTTGGCACAAGCTTACATATTGATTTTGTCAGTATGTCCTATGGAGCAGGACCAGCATGTTTCCAAGCATTTTTATTGGCATTGGTTCAAATGTCTATTAGGTGTTCGCACAAGTTCCGTATTGTGAATGGACGGTGTAGTGATCTTTTCTTGATTATTGGACGCCAAAAGACATTTTCCCATCTGGGTACTATCAATATGAATGTTCTTTGACACTGATTGATGTGTTGAAGGATTGGTATTAGTGGCGGTGGAGGAAATATCCATGCAAGGTTGTAGTTCCAGGTTCTCGTGAATGCGTTCACAAACTCCGACTGCTGGCAAGGGAATAGGCATGACGACAAAACAAAAAATATAATTAGTCCGGCTTTTAGATTATAAAAAAATATTGCATGCGTATTTTTTCGTTGGATAACTAAATGGATTTGCTTATTTTTTACCCTGTCGTCATGCCTATTGTGTGACGTATTTTTCGACTACTGCTGGCTCCTTTTTTGCAAACAGATCGATTTCTGGGGTGCCCCATTTTTTGAAAATTGTTTCCTGTATCTTGTTGGATAGGTGCCAGTCTAGTAAGCTTTTGCCTCTTGAGAGGTGGTCTGATATCACATTGTATTGACCTGGGATGTGTTCTATCCGTATTTCTATATTGAGGTGTGACGCCAATTTCAGAAGTTGCAAGTTTCAGAAGTGCCGGTGATTTTGTATCGCCTTAGTTTTTGAGGTATGCCACCACGGTTTTGTTGTCGAATTGTATCAGGATACTTTTGTTCTGTAGTAGAGATTGGTGATTTGACATTATTTCGTATATGACATACAACTCTATTTTGTTTATGTGCCATTGCTTTTGGCGTTGGGTCCATAAACCTGATATTAGTTCGTCTTCTAGCGTCGCTCCCCATCCCGTGTTCGAGGCGTCGGTGACCAAATTAATATCTGCTTCCTGCACAGCAATTTTGGAAGTTTTTTCCATGTTCTCCCTCCACCATTGCAGTTCTTGTATAATTTCTGTGTCTATTCAAAATCAGAATCAAAAAGCATTTATTCAAAGTAGGCTGAAAACAGCACTTTTTGAACGTCAAAATTACATCAGACAGCCCCAAAAACGCCCGCCCTTCACGACTTCCTATGTGTTTTTGCTGGGAAGAAGAAGTGGCGCAACAAACTCCCCAGCAACACATGTCTATTTTGAAGCGGGCATTGGGGTTTATTTCTGGCATTCGGTTTGCTGTTCTTTGGATTTTCCGACAGTGTAATCGCGCTAGAAGGATTGCGAACGAGGCAAATTCCATGCTGTCTAGGATCGATTTGGCTTGCTGCCAGCTCCATGTCCTTGTTTTCATGCACTTCAGAACGATGGAATGATGAATGGTAGGCTTTTTCGGTTTCGGTCCGCCTCCCAATGTATTCCAAGGAAGGATATTGGTTTGGTAGGAGGTAGATCAGACTTTTCCCAATTTATTTGAAAGCCTAATTCCTTTAGAGTTCGTAAAACTATATTTACTTCGTCTTTGAAGCACTGTGGCTTTTGATTCACTATGAGGAAATCGTCTAAATACACCACTAATCTAATAATGTTTTGGTAACGGAGAATCTTTGCGACCCAGTTTATCGTCTTCGCAAAAATTTGGGGAGCCGAGCTTAGACCGAATGGGAGTTCTGTCATCGCGCAAGTTGTATTGCGATATTGCATCCCCAGATATCTCCAATGTCTTCTTGCAATGGGAATGTGAAGATAGGCCTGAGATAGATCTATTTTCGTCATATAATCTCCTTTTTGTAGGAAGAATTACAATTTCCGGTGGTTGACTAGACGAAATTTTTAAAGTTTTACAAATTCGTTCAGCCTTTTTAAATTGAAGACTGGTATCCATTTCCCTTCGGACTTTGGTGTCAGGATCATTTTTGAAATGAAGCCTGTTTTGAGATTCAATTTCCTGATGGTTTTTTGTTGGATCATTTTCGAAACTTCCTGGTCCATTTGTGAGGATGCTGGTGTTTGGAATTTTGACAAAGTTTTGTTTGTTAGAATTGTGGCGGTCTTTTCCAGAACGGGATTACATAGCCTTTTATAATATTGATCAAGGATTTTGGCGCTCCAAGTTTTCTCCACGCTAACATATGTTTGGCTAACTGTCCCGCTCGGAAGGGCTGATTGTCAAACATGCCGCCGTCTTTCTCCTCCCTCCCTCCTCCTCCCTCCCTCCTCCTTTCTTTAAAATTATTATGTCTGTGTTGTCTTTGTTCTTTAGCTGACTCCTTTTTGAGGGCGCTGTTTATATGCACTTCTATATTTTTTCGGGGCCTGGCTTGGTTTTTTCTGGTCCTCTTATGTCTTTTCCCTTGTCTGTCTTGGTTTCGCTAACTTGGCGATAGGATTATTTTGGAAAACTCGGCGAGGGGCCGGGGCAATCTTAGTTACTCCGTGCGTTTTGATGGCCTCCTGGAGTTTAAGTGCGTCGCTGATGGTGGGATTTCGTTTAATATCGAACGATAGACAGGGTTTCTGGGTTCATAAAATTTCCTTCTTGTTTCGATCACTTCTGCCCGTTTGCCGCACGTGTATTGAAGCAGGTCGTCTGATATGGACCGAAACTCGCTGTCTGAGGCTAACATCTCTCTTAGACTTTTTGTCGCCTCCGGGTGCTGTTCTGCAACTTTTTTTAATGCCCCTTGGAGCTTGAGACATTGCATTAAAAGACCATGGGTTATAGTGTCAAATGCAGCGTCACATTTATCTAGCAGGTCTTTAACTTGGCTGGGGTTGTTGTTTTGGTACATGGTACCGTTGACGCGGAGACAATGAAAGACCGGGGATGCCTGTAGTTTTTTCATAGCCTCGTTGTATCTTATCTTGTTCCAAGTCGCTTCGCACAATCTTTGGCATTTCATACCCTGTTGTTCAAGGGATTTGGCCGGGGAACGGCGGGTTCACTTTCTTTGGTGAATGGTGAGAAAATGTCCCAATCTTGTTTTTCCGCATTAGGGTCTTCTAGAGTCGGAGATGGGGCTCGCCAGCTCGACCCTTCGGCCTGATTCTCTTTGTTTGATCCGATTATGTTATATAAATTTTTCCGTGCATCGGAGAGCACGTTAATGTCGGTCCTGCGCCTGATCTCTCTCCGGTCGTGACGGATTGCCGTCCCATCGCGCTATGAGAGTGAGGGAATAGGGAGTGCACCTGTGTCTGCGCAAATGCTTGTGCACTATAATATTTCCTGCGCAGCTGGCTGATCTCCTTATATGAGAACAGCCGCCGTGGCCGGCAATCGGCTAGGACGCCATCATCATCACATCATAAGTTTTCTGGGGAGTTGCTGGTTTGTTCCACCATTTCTTCTTCCCAGCAAAAACACATAGGAAGTGGTGAAGGGCGGGCGTTTTGGGGGCTGTCTCTTGTAAACATTGACCTTCAAAAAGTGCTGATTCTCAGCCTACTTTGAATAAATGACTTTTTTTTATCTTATCTTTCAATGCCCTCCATACGGGATGATCTAGAATCGGTGTCCTGTTTTTGCGACACGTAAGAAGGTGAAGATGAGAAGCGACGTTCGGATGGCCCAGGTGATGGTGAGTAGGCTCGTCTTGGTGAATCAGCTGATTGTTCGTCTCTGACTGGCCCAATAGATATGGGCCGCTCACGTATAGCTAACGTGATGTTAGACTATTAGAGTCTAAACACACTATGCCGAACGTACGCGTCCGAAGTTCCGCGGCTGATTTTACGTTCCAACGTATTCGGCTAATATGACACACTATAAGTGCCGAACTTACGCGGCATTGCGCAATCTCGTGTGTAGGTATATTCAATATTCAATCGAACCGAACTTCGGTCGCGTATCCTCGGCATAGTGTGTTTACACACTTAGCCGTCTGGGATTTTGCCCGAGAGCGGTGCCTAATTAATAATATGTACCATATAATATACACTAATACATTCTGGCGCACCGAGAAATGTATTTAGGTATAAATACTCTTGAGACAGCACTTCTAAAAAATATACTTAAGGTATGAAAGCGACCACTAGAAGCGGGAAATTCAAATATAAAATGGTTTTTTCATGTTTTACCTAAGTTAACATGCAATATGAGGCCTGATCTTGATTGGCGGTTATAATATCCCACAAAGTAATTTCTGATGTTCTTGTTTAACTCGGAAACTTCTTACAATTCAAATGTAACTGTCGAAACTATGATATTTCGCAATAAAAAGTTTTTTACAGTTACATTTAAATTTATCTTTATTATAATTTATTTATCTGAAACCCAATTGATGGTTAATATTGTATAATTTTCTATACTTAATTTTTTAGCAATATAATTAATTTTTTTATTGCACTCTGTAAATCTTCCATTTAGTTTAAAGCAGTTTATTATATTTAAATATGAGAATCTGTTATGATAATTAAATAAATAAGTTAAAAGTTATAGAAAGACAAGTCTTTTATTTCATCACTAACTTCCGCCAGCGACTTCGCCCGCTTCCCGAGGGAACTATTCCCCGTACCCAGATAAAAAGTAGCCTATATGTTATTCTGATATATGTATAAGCTATATGTCTGCCAAGTTTCATCAAAATCCGTCCAGTGGATCCTGAGATTAGCGTGTGCAAACAGACAAATATACAAACAGACAATTTTTTTTTTCGAATTCTTACTTTTTTTCATCATTTCTAAATAACCCAACATATTTTTTTTTACTGTTTTATTATATTTATAGATTACCTCTTAGCGTAGAGAACAACTTTGCACACTAGTAGATTTGAAAAAGATTTGGAAAATTCTTTCAGTGTTAGATAGCATTCAAGCAAAGAAACTATAACGGCCAGTTCCATAGGTTCCAGATAAAGTTCTAGATAGTTATCTGACAGATCTGCCATAGAAATGTTGACAAAATTAAAATTAAGTAAGGAAGTACATATGGGAGAAAGAATATAACGAAGTACATAACAGACTATATAAGGGAAGTACATAAGGGAGTATATATAAAGAGTACATAAGGTTTGTACATGAGGTGAGTACATAAGAGCAGTACATAAGGAAGTGTTTAAGAGAAGTACGTAAGAGCAGTACATAAGGCAGTATATAAGAGCAGTACATAAGGCAGTATATAAGAGCAGTACATAAGGGAGTATATAAGAGCAGTACATAAGGCAGTATATTAGAACAGTAAGTAAGAGAGTATATAAGAGCAGTACATAAGGGAGTATATTAGAACAGTAAGTAAGAGAGTATATAAGAGCAGTACATAAGAGGAGTACATAAAGGAATACATAAGAGCAGTACGTAAGGGAGTATATAAGAGCAGTATATACGAGCAGTATATATGAGCAGTACATAAGTTAGTATATAAGAGCAGTACATAAGGGACTATATAAGAGCAGTACATAAGGGAGTATATAAGAGCAGTACATAAGGGAGTATATAAGAGAAGTACATATGAGCAGTACATAAGGCAGTATATAAGAGAAGTACATAAGAGCAGTACATAAGGCAGTATATAAGAGCAGTACATAAGTTNGGCAGTACGTAAGGGAGTATATAAGAGCAGTATATACGAGCAGTATATATGAGCAGTACATAAGGGAGTATATAAGAGCAGTACATAAGGCAGTACATGAGGGAGTATATAAGAGCAGTACATAAGGGAGTATATAAGAGCAGTACATAAGAGCAGTATATAAGGGAGTATATAAGAGCAGTACATAAGGGATTATGGAGCAGTACATAAGAGCAGTATATAAGGGAGTATATAAGAGCAGTACATAAGAGCAGTATATAAGGGAGCATATAAGAGCAGTACATAAGGCAGTATATAAGAGGAGTACATAAGGCAGTACATAAAGGAATATATAAGAGCAGTACATAAAGGAGTATATACACAGATGGCGCTGCCTAACACGTAAACATCAGCTCCGTAATAAAAATTCATTTAAAATAGTAAATCTTCCAAAATCTATTAATAAACTATATAAATAAGTTCTATAGTGTCCAAATATACAGTGACAGTGTTTGCAGAAAAAAACTCTCTCCGAAAGTGACTTTTTAAGTAATTTTTTCATCCAGTGTTTAACAAAAACTTTTCAAGTACTTAATTACAAAATCCAACAATATTCCGTGTATAAAAGAACATAAGTGAGTGTAGATAAAGTGTATAAGTGAGTAAACATATAACAACTGTGAGTAAACAACATTATTAAGTGAGTGAGCAAAGCAAATTAGATTTTGTGCAAGTCATAACTCAAATTTGAATTACCAGAAAAGACGCTAAAAAATTTTTAACGAACTTTACGCTTGACATCTATACGTAATATTCATGCATGGCATATATGCGTTCGTGGCGCGTTGACAATATCGTTGACCTACGAAGCTTGGCCGCCGATCGCTGGTTCGAATCCGACCCACGCCGCTTTTTGCTTTTGCTTTTAAAAATTGCATAATATTCTAATTACAAGCTCTTTTTTATTCTTCTCCCATTTTGGTTGATAATTATTAGAAAGAAAATGGATTCAGAGGACAATATTACTATACGGAGAGGAAAATCCGGATCTAATTATTACTCTTTCGACTCACTGAACCATTTGAACTTATCACAACACTCAACACCATCAGATTATCTTGCAAAAAGTTTGCCAGATCTCTCAGTAGTAACAAACAGCCACATTGAAGAACTCAAGAATGAAATAAAAATTCTTAAGAGTGAACTTGAAAGTAGCCATTTGGAAATAGATAAATTACTTCTTGAAAATAGTCAACTAAAAAAACAAGTGAGTAACGATCAGAATGTTATATCACAATTTAAAAAGATATGTACCGGATGCGAATTTACAAAACCTATACCAGTTCAGTCGCGAGACAGACTCTAATAGATGAGGTTTTGTTTATGCATATTACACAACAAAACCTAATCTAACTCGGTAAAAAATGTGACTCAAATAGATTAGCTTTTGGTTTTGATTTTTCAAAGAAAGCGAATTTACAAAAGCTGTACCAGTTTAGTCAGGAGTCGGACTCTAATAGATGAGGTTTTGTTTATACATATTACTCAACAAAACCTAATCTATCTCAGTAATTTTCTACTGAGATAGCTAAGTTTTTGTTTCGATATTTTCCAATAAAATGGATGGACAAAATCTAGTACTTACTATAGAATACACATTAATCAATAATAAATATATTTTTCAATTATAGGTTCATAGTTACATGGCAACTGTTATTATTAATCGCTCGTTTCTATTATTTATTTGATAAGTAAAAAAAAACGAATTGACAAACGAGAAGAACTTTTATTTGCTCGAACAAGACAGCGGAGCAATGACCAATCGCATTCACGATAAACAAATATGGCGGTGAGACTCTACTCGACTAGGTTTTGTTCGTACGTAAACGACTACAAAAGCTATACTAATTTAGTCACGAGCCAGACTCTAATGGATGAACTTTTGTTTTTTTTGTAAAAATACTGAGATGGATTACTGCTTTATATTTTAATATTTTCAATGACAGTGCACGGACAAAATCAAATCATAATATAGGTAGCTAGCCTCTATTCGACTTGGTTTTGTTTAAAAATATCTCACCAAAAGCTTAGCTGTTCGAGTGTTACGTATTAAGTATATAGAACTAGATTTTGTCCGTGCATTTTCTTCGAAATCAAATCAAAACAAACAGCTAATCTATTTGAACCATTTTTTTACCAAGTTAGATTAGGTTTTGTTGAGTAATATGCATAACCAAAACCTCATCTATTAGAGTCCGACACCTGACTAAACTGGTATAGCTTTTGTAAATTCGCTTTCTTTGAAAAATCAAAACCAAAAGCTAATCTATTTGAGTCACATTTTTTACCGAGTTAGATTAGGTTTTGTTGTGTAATATGCATAAACAAAACCTCATCTATTAGAGTCTGTCTCGCGACTGAACTGGTATAGGTTTTGTAAATTCGCGTACCGGATCCCCCAATATCTCAAGAACTCCGAAATCTGCTCCAAAAACGAAACCTAAGACTGTTAACAGAACTATTTCATTTATGGCCCCATCACATAATAATAATAACAACATTGAAGAACAACATTCCCTACAAACAGTGGTCGAATGTTCCGATACAACAAAGTTCCCGATAGATGGCGCAAGTAAACCAACTTCTACCACTACGCGTCAACAGCAATCGACTGAAGAACAAAATTCCACTATAAGTTACCAACACTCTTCACTAGATGGCGCCAAACAACAAATTAAAGGAAAACTGGATGTGAAACGTAAAATACATATTTTTGGTGGAGCACAATGCAGGAATCTTGCTTCGTTGTTACTATCTTCGAGACAAACATCATTATGTAATAATAATAAATATGGAGTGTTCTCCACAATAAAACCCAACGCTCCTGTTCAAGAAATTTTGAAAAATTGTAATAATATAGCTGATTCCGGTAATGACTATATGATTGTATGTGTAGGTGAGAACGAAAGCGACCCCACTTTTTTATCTATTGAATTAATGACGGTTTTAAAACAGTTTAAAAATATAAATATCCTTATTTTAAATGTTTTAAAAAATAAATATCTTAATGAGAACAAACTTAATAATATGTTAAGAAACTATTGTAAATACTTACCAAATTGTACACATATAGATGATACAAAGCTACAATATTATAATTCCAACCTATCTAATTGTAACTCATACTTGCATCAGATTTGTAATAAAATTAATTTCTTTATAGATTGCAATGATTATAAAAAGCAATATTTGTGTAAAACTAATAATTTGCCCATGAAAAAATATGTGGTTGAAAATACTGTATCTAACGCGAAATTATGTACAAACGGAAAAGGTACAATTCCGTTGTAAGGACATAAGAACATCATTTGTAACTCAAGGTTGATTGAGAAACAATAAGGTACGTTGC
>NWSH02000531.1:4006508-4028377 GCA_002382865.2 Heliothis virescens | reverse complement strand
CATAAGGGAGTATATAATAGCAGTACATAAGAGCAGTACATAAGGGAGTATATAAGAGCAGTATATAAGGGAGTATATGAGAGCAGTATATAAGAGCAGTACATAAGGGAGTATATAAGAGCAGTACATAAGGGAGTATATAAGAGCAGTACATAAGGCAGTACATAAGGGAGTATATAAGAGCAGTACATAAGGCAGTACATGAGGGAGTATATAAGAGCAGTACATAAGGGAGTATATACGAGAAGTACATTAGGGAGTATATAAGGGAGTATTTAAGGCAGTACATAAGAGAAGTACATAAGGGAGTATATAAGAGCAGTACATAAGGGAGTATATAAGAGCAGTACATAAGGCAGTATATAAGAGCAGTACATAAAGCAGTACATAAAGGAGTATAATAAGAGCAGTACATAAGGGAGTATATAAGAGCAGTACATAAGGGAGTATATAAGAGAAGTACATAAGAGCAGTACATAAGGCAGTATATAAGAGCAGTACAGAAGAGCAGTACATAAGGCAGTATATAAGAGCAGTACATAAGAGCAGTACATAAGAGAGTATATAAGAGCAGTACATAAGGCAGTAGATAAGGGAGTATATAAGAGCAGTACATAAAGCAGTACATAAGGGAGTATATAAGAGCAGTACATAAGGCAGTAGATAAGGGAGTATATAAGAGCAGTACATAAGGCAGTACATGAGGGAATATATAAGAGCAGTACATAAGGCAGTAGATAAGAGAGTATATAAGAGAAGTACATAAGAGCAGTACATAAGGCAGTATACAAGAGCAGTACATAATTTACGTAAAAATTGGCGTTAAAATGTGCATCTTTCGAAGCTTATAATTTTTAAATTAATAACTATTTCAAGGTCTTATGTACCATCGGGCATAGATTATGATAGGATAAATCCATATTGAGCTTAAATTTGGTTACATAATATCCAGTAGCGCTATAATTTGTATGCTCTTTTTGTATGGAAGTTTCACTGGAAGGGGCCGCCTTAAGATTCGAAACGTCAATTCAAAAGCCAACGGCGGGCTGTCAGCGCGCGGTTTCCTATCTAACAACTCACGTTGTTATGAAATATATCATACGTCATACAATTTAATGTTCAAATTTAAATGACACGTTATTTGCCGTGCCGTGACCGTGTCGGTACAATGTGCCATGACCCTAAATCTATTTGTTGCGCTTTCACACCAAAACTACTGAATAGATTCTTTTCTGACTTCTGATTTCGACTGATCTCTCATTCTGACAGCAAGCTGTCTGGTAAACTATGTTGTCAAAGAGCCAATATAACTGCCTCGTTGGTATAGTGGTCGCATAGCGCGATTGCCGGGTCAGGTCGAAATTGCTTTGTCGGTTTTATAAACTTTCACAAAGCAGCCTGGAGTTTGGAAGTTGGCGGTGTTACACCCCCGTCCATGTGAGCACGTAAAGCACGGCGTCCTCGAATGCTACTCAGTAGCAGTCGTAGTTATAATTCCACGTCAAAGGCTGTCAGCTGGATTTGAGAAAACTCTGACACTAGGGCTTGTCAGGTGATTAAACCTGCAGATCACTCGATAAGAAGAAGAAAGAGCCAATATATTAAGCCACTAGCTTTTCTACCAGCGGCTTCACCATCTTAAATGTTCCCGTTCCCGTTCGAATTTTGGGAAATCCTTTCTTAGCGAATACCTATGTCATAACATCTACCTGCATGCCAAATTTCAGGCCGATCCCTCCAATGATTTGGGCTGTGCGTTGATCGTTGATGAGATCACTATGTCAATCAGTCAAATTTGAAATTTATATGTTGAAACTAACTTCTGCCAGCGGTTTCAACCGCGTCCCGTGGGAACTGCTCGGCGTAACCGGATAAAAAGTAGCGTATAGCCTTCCTCGATAAATGGGCTATCTAACACTGAAAGAATTTATCAAATCGGACCTGTAGTTCCTGAGATTAGCGCGTTCAAAGAAACTCTTTAGCTTTATAATATTAGTAGGTATAGATTGTTTTTACCCCGGAAGCAAATCGTCTTAATCTCATCATCTGCCTAGCCTTTTCCCAACTATGTTGTGGTCGGCTTCCAGTCTAACCGGTTGCAGCTGAGAACCAGTGTTTTACATGTAGCGACTTGCCTGTCTTGACCTTCCACAACCCAGTACCCGGGCAACCTGGCAACCCCTTGTGTAAGACTGGTTGTCAGACTTTCTGGCTTCTGACTACCCGTAACGACTGCCAAAGATGTTCAAATGACAGCCGGACCCACCAGTTTTAATCGTGCCTTCCGAAACACGGAAGAACTCGTTTATGACAAAATGGTCACCCATCCACGGACCGACCGCGCCAAGCGTTGCTTAACGTTATGATCGATCGATCCGCGCGGCTTTGACTTAGCCACGAGCTCTTCGTCTTAATCTATGGCCATAAAATTGACAACAACTAAGATTTTTACAAATCAAAAAACAAATTGCTTAAAATGAACATGTTTATTTATATTTCGTACTTCTGGAGATAGCCTGAAGTCTAATCAGCCCGCAGACACCGGTCAGAACAGCGCTTCAGACAATCTGGGTCGTTGCGACAGTGAGCGCGGCAAGACGCTTGACATCGCGTCAACGTGCGCACATTTGTACGCGCCAGGCGCTCGTCGAACATCACGCTGAGAAAGAATATATATAGATAAGTTTTTAAGCCTGTAAGTTCTGACGGGACTGCGGGATTGTTCGAAAGAGTTACCGCAACCCTGGCACACAAAGGGCTCCCGAAGGAACACGGTGGGTTTTAGTCAGTAAAAGCCTCACACTCACTCGCGCTGTCACCCACAGCGGGGGTCATCTGATGATTTCCCATCAATAAATAAAGAAAAAAAAGCCAGTCGAGTCAAAAAAACACAGAATAAAAGTTCTAATAAAAGGTAATATAAAAACAAAACATTTTTTTGGCAGGTTATTCCTCAATAGTGCGTCCTATGTGTGAGCGATCTGGATGCGAACGTGAAGCGAAAACCATAAATATTCTTGTTTTGAAATGGCCTACGTGACGAGTCGCGGTGCGGTGTAGTGTAGATTTTTGAATTCGCTTCGGAAAGCTTCGCATTCGCGTTCGTATTGATTCATCGTTTGTCCACGCGGGACGCACCCTAATAGATCCAAACGAGTGCCTTTTTATTGGCATAATATTTAATTTATTAAGCACAGGCACGACTTTTTTTTTAACTAAAAGGTGTCTTAAGACCCAGCAGGGCCTACTAGGGCCAGAGCCTGCCGGAGCTGCGGGATTATTTGAAAGAGTTACCACAGCCCTGGCACACAAAGGGCTCAAGAAGGAACTTGGTGGGTATCAGTCAGCAAAAGTCTGACACCCTGTCCCTCACGTGACGCTGTCACCCTCAGCGGGAGGGGTCATTTGATGATTTCCCATCGATAAAAAAATGGGTGCCTTATGAAGCTATAGGTGCTCCATGACTTCAACCATAAATTAAACAACCTCACCTATCAATGAAAGGCACAGAAGTGCAAGTAGCAGCATCACAATGCAAGACGGGAGGAGCTACAGCAGCCATGAGAGAGCTATCCTCACCCACCACATACGGTATATGGTCTATGTAGATCCCGTCGAATAAGCACAAGCGTTTCATGTACTCCTCGGAGTGCGTGAACATCGTTGGAGGGGTTCCTGGAAAGAGAACATGGTGTAACAGCTTTTAAAAAGATCATCAACACTTGCTTCTTTCAAAAAGAGTGTCCATGGAGTTTCTTGCCGGTTCTTCTCCATGAGACCCACTTCTTTGAACCGTGCAACTAGCTTGACGTTTCATAAGAGCTTTTATAGGCCTATTTATGAAATAAAAAAAAATGAGTTTGAGTTTGAAAATCATCTTCCTGCCCTGTTCCTAATTTCATTTAGGGTCGTTGCCATACGTTTTCTGCTTCCATTTCTCCCTGTCACTCGTCATACTGACATTCACTCCCTTCTTACTCATGTTATTTTTCAGGCAATCCATCCATCTTTTCTTTGGGTACGTACGAAAACGTTTTGACAGATTGAGGTATGTTGATGTACAGACAACAGCAGGTCAACGTATACCAATCTGTCAAATTTTACCAATCGAAAATGTACCTTCCACTATTGTGATAAGGTTGAAAATCTATCGCAGAAATTTGACAGATTGTGATAACTTGTCTGTGCCTACTGGTATCTGTACATAAAAAGTGAAAGTTACCTAACTTACCCACAGTAAAATACCTAGTATTACACATATGCTCCTGGATCAGGTCAGACCTGTTGTGGAACCACCCGATCAGCCACTGCAGGTCCTCAAACTTGGTGATCTCATCGTTGATGACCTTCCTCGTGAGTCGGAGATACTCCACGTCCGCTTCGATCACTGATTCATCTTTATCCTCGCCGTAACTGGTAGAAAAATCAGGCTATCATAATATACTAAGGGCCTTATCATACTAGCGGATTGCGAGCAGATGTGGAGCGGAGCGGGCGCGCAGCGAATACTCACAACAAAAAATACCTGTCCAATATTTTGCAATAATCTAAATTACGGACTAAATGGACTTGCTTATTTTTTACCCTGTCGTCATGCCTATTGTTCTAAGATCTTGCATGCCTGTGTATGTTACCTACTCATGATTACAAATTAATAAATCTTTTCTATTCTTGTCTGTTCTGTTCTGTTCTATTATGTTCTAATAACAAATCTACGTACTTTCGATACTGCATTTTGAGGATGGCTTCAGACATATGGATCCTGAAGATGACTCCAGGTCTCAAGTGTGCTTGGTAAAGATCTTTCGGCCTTTCCACGGCGTTTGCTTCCCAGTCCTGAAATCAAAATTAAGAGAACACCCAAAAAAAAATGTGTTAGGTGTTATAAAAATATTTGCCACGATTTCAAGAGGAAATAGTGTTGTGTATATTGATTTCAATAGTGACTGCCTCGTTGGTCTAGTGCTCGCATAGCCGACTACTGAGCACGAGGTCTCGGGTTCGATTCCCGGGACGGGCCGAAATCGCTTTGTGGGTTTTAGAAACTTTCACAAAGCAGCCCGGAGTTGGAAGTTGGTGATTGATACACCCGTGCATCGGAGAGCACGTTAATGTCGGTCCTGCGCCTGATCTCTCTCCGGTCGTGTCGGATTGCCGTCCCATCGGGTTATGAGAGTGAGGGAATAGGGAGTGCACCTGTGTCTGCGCAAATGCTTGTGCACTATAATATGTCCTGCGCAGCTGGCTGATCTCCTTATATGAGAACGGCCGCCGTGGCCGGCAATCGGCTAGGATGCCATCATCATCACATTTACCTTGATTGGCGCCTCATAGATATCGTAGCTGGTTTTCTTCTCGTAAACTCTTTTGTGGTCTTTGTCACCTTTGCGTGCTATGGGGACCTCTGTGGTGGAAGAATTCTTCGACTGGAAACCAGAAATTTTATATCGTCACAAAAAACTTAAGGTGAATGCGACGCCGCGTCGCCTGGAGGCGGGAAATTCAAATATAAAATGTTTTTTTAATGTCTTACCTAAGTTAACATTCTAATGAGGCGTGATCTTATCTTTTGCGGTTATAGTATACCACAAAGTAATTTCTGATGTCCTTGTTTAACTGCGAAACTTCTTACAATTCAAATGTTTCTCGATAAACTTTTTATTGCGAAATAAGTATCATAGTATATCGAGTAACATTTGAATTTTATGAAGTCAACCACACCTTAAAACGCGTTCAATTGTTTTTCTACAAAAAGACTTACTTAAACATACTTGTTTTAAATGGGAAAATGTTTTGTTTGTTTGTCACTTAAAGGTAATTAATTCTTTACTGATAGTTGGAAATCCGGCAACAGATACTTAGCCACTACGATACTTGTTCTCGACGCTCTCTAAATTCCAAATTCAAGATCAGACTCACATAAACCCGTGCTTAAACCATGCGACAGATTTTTGCCGCTCGGAAATAAGTCATACATATAATATAAGGCCCATTTACACATTGCGATTTGCCATTTTATTGCAGGAATATTTGACAGGCGACCATTTACCTATTGCAAGATTACGTTTATACAGTGCAAGTAGCATCTTGTTGCAATAAAATGGCAAGCAACGGTCAATGAAATCGAAATGTGTAAATGGGCCTTTATACGCTCGATCTTGATCCGCGCGGACAATCCGCGTCGCAGTAAAATGTGTTTATTTACATCATCATCGGGTTGGGTGGTGGTCGCTCGCTGTCTCCCGCGCCGCTTGCCGCCGCGACCACGACGCCTCTGCAACATACATATACAATATCAATTCATATTTTATATTTCTGTTGATGTTGATCAATCAGCCCTTTATAGTGTTCTGTACCCGAACGGTAAACTACCGTGTCCGGTAAGTACCTGTCGTGCTGAAGGTAAGGGCCGCCATGAGTCCTCCCGAGCCACTCCTCAAAGAGGGGACTTACCGCCTTACTACTGTGGCACACTTGGCTGGTCACCTCGCAAACAAATACGACGTGGTTGATATTATTACTTGTCATAATTCATAATACTTACATGTTTCTATGTCGCTACAAAACAAAACCCAGTTTGTAGAGTACTCAAAGTATTGTTACCACTGACGACCTGATAATTAACCTCTAGTACATGTAGTTCGAAGAATTGCAAAGCTGAAGTGGTAATGGGTATGACACATAGCTCGCAGAACAGATGAGTGAGGGGGCCGAAAAGTTTTCGAGTGGCGACGACGACGCGAAAGACGCAGTGTGGCCACGTCCCCCACTATATGGACGGACGATCTGGTCAAGGTCACCAAGAAGCAGTGGATGCGGGTTGCTGAAGATCCAGCAAAGTAGCGAACCTTGGAGGAGGCCTTTGTCGAACAGTGGACGATAGTAGTAGACCTTTTGTCGTCATGGAACATTGCGTGAGTAACTGCGCAGATACCATCAGAGGCTGACGGAAGGGTATGGGCAGGACGCGTACTTGTGTTTGGAATCTTGCCGCGGATTTCCCTAAACATTGCAGTGAACTTTAATCAGGAAACCTTGAATTCAGTTCGGAGATAGCGACCATTTTCTCCCAGGCGATGACAGGCCCATGTCGGCGGCGCACTTTGTTCCACGCGCTCTTCGAAGAGAGTCAGCAAACCCCAGCGGGGTTCAGTAGGGTCAGAGCCTGCTGGGGCTGCGGGATTGTTCGCACGAGTTACTGCGGCCCTGGCACACATAGGACTGGTGGGTTTTAGTGAGTGAAACTCTCCCTCACGCTGTCACCCACAGCAGGATTGGTATTCTGATGATTTCCCATCGAAAAAACAAGATATTCGGCAATAACTTTATCAGCGTTATGAATTTATTCAACAATAGCGCTTGCGGCGACGTCATCGGTGTAAAAAAAGAATGGAGAACATTTTGCAGGCATTTATACATTAACACTTGCATGCTAATTTATAAGTAATAAAAAAATATATTTCCGTTGAAAGAATAAACAAATATACGAGTATCTTTGAGATGCCGTGTGGTAGGCTGCGAATTTTTGACTGCACCTTTATTAGATGCTAACTAAATAAAGGCTCTCACTTTACAAATGCTAAATATAATAAGACTTCTAGCTACACTAGCTGTTCCCTGTGATTCCACCTTCATCTCGAGAGAACTACTTCCGCACCCGGATCAAAATTGATAATATCCTTTATTAGGCTTCAGACTATCTGTGAACCAAACATTTTGAATCGGTGCAACATATACTGTAAGTCATCTGCCTAGCCTTTTCCCAACTATGTTGGGGTCGGCTTCCAGTCTAACCGGATGCAGCTGAGAACCAGTGTTTTACATGGAGCGACTGCCTGTCTGACCTCCACAACCCAGTTACCCGAGTAACCCGATACCCTTTGGTAAGACTAGTTGTCAGACTTTCTGGCTTCTGACTGCCCCTAACGACTGCCAAAGATGGTCAAATAACTTTATTGTGCCTTCCGAAACACGGAAGAACTCGTTATGACAAGATGGTCACCCATCCACGGACCTATTGCGCCAACCGTTGCTTAACTTAGCCAGCTTCAGCTTTGACTTAGCCACGAACTCATATACTTAGTCTTGGATACAATATTTGTGACATGAAAGCTGGACAGACTAAAAGTAAGACAGGGGTTACACGATCAGTCTGGCGTCAGTCCATTCCATCAGTCTGGTCCAGAATGTACCGTGTTTTGACTGATGCCAGACTGACGGACGAAACTGGACTGGACTGACGCCAGACTGATCGTGTAACCTCTCTGTAAGGTTAAAGGAATGAAAAATAAACACAAAAATACACCACAACTATTTATTGAACCGAATTGAACTTTCACTCTTCGACATCTTTAGGCTCAGTAATAGAATCTACGAACACAATAGAGTTGCACTCTGCTGCATCACACTGCAGCATGGGGGGCACCTCTACCGGCGTCACAGAATACTCATCACCTATCACATATGGGTTCCCATCAATCCACAACGCATCAAAGAGACAGTAAATATGAACCTTTATTGTCATGTAACTGATAAACTTGTAAATCCGACCACCACATTCTCCCAAATGCTCTTTAATGCTCTTATCCGTCTTATACATTAAAAGGAGATTATGAAACTTCGTGATTTCATCCATAACGACTTTCTTGATGAGATTAGTGTAGATTATATCAGCCTCTATATGCCTTTCTGGGTCTTCATACATCCTTTGCTTGATCCGCAAAATGGCGTCCGACATACGAACTCTGAAAATTACTCCCGGATTCATCTGGTCTGGTAGGATTCCAGGTTTTTTCGTTGATGTGGTGAATTCTAGTATCCTGTCTTTCACTGGTTCGGGATAAACGTAGTGGTGAGGTCTTTCTCGAAGTTGGGGTCCAAGTAATGTGTTAAACTTCCTCACGTTCTGCGGCAAAAAATATTCTCGTCAGCTTTTGGCGGCAATAGAAAGTTGTCTGTACTTTTTTCTATAAGTTTTTGGGCACTAAATACACTGTGAAATGTTCACTGATCACTTATTTTCTTAGTAAGATAACAGTTTTTGGATGAATATAAAGAAAAATGAGATTTTAGAGTTTTTATGTGAACACCCGCGTATTCTTTTGTGTTTTGTTTAAATAGAAGAATTGGTTGCGAAATCTTCAAATACTAAAACTAGAAAAGATTTTTTTGTAATATAGTGAATGATTCGACTCAAATATTTTTCGACAATGATATGTGATAATAATATAGCTAAGCTCAAATCAGTTTATCCTTTTTTGAGTTTCATAAATAGGAACCCATCCCGGCTACTTGTTTTCAAGACCAAAATCTTCTTCATAAATTACTCAATCTATTTGCGGAAACCTCTTGAAAGTTTGAGCAGCAATTTTTAAGTTTATCGTGGAGAAACAGACAGACGGTGGACTTTTATAACATGTACTTGTATATATTTAATTCTATTAATTGTGTACTGACCCGAGCTCGTCTCTTGATTCGGTTATGTTCGGGGGCGGAGTCCTGTTTATAATCGTTGAGGTACTGGTCGAACTTGCTGAAGTCAAATGGTGCCCAGGTGTCCAAGCCGGGCTCTCCTCGAACGTCTGATGGCTCATTCTGTGAAAGAATCAGGTATTAGACATATGACGATCGGAAGACCTCGTGGTAAACTGCAGGCACAGTTTAAATATATATGTAGAACAATTGGGAAGCTACCTACTAAAGTCCGTAACGTCACACTCACACACGCATGCGCATTGACGAGCATTTATGTACCTTTACCAGTGCTGTCAGTACTGACTGTCGCGTCTATAGCTGCCGCGCCAGCTAGCATTTGGCCAAATTGCGAACTAAAGTTTGACAGATAATTAAGTCAGTACTACCAAGTGACAACCCTACGGCTTCAATGGTGCCTACGTCATCATTTTGACAACAAGGCTGAGCTTCATTACTGGTACATCTTTATTCTGTGCTGCAGGTTTCTATAATCGTCGTTTTGCGATTAGACATTGAACCTAAGTGGACATATTTATATGGAGTTACGTTCAAATTCAAATTCTAAAGGCCCATTTACACATTGTAATTTTACTGCCCGTTGCTTGCCATTTTATTGCAGGAATATTTGACAGGCGACCATTTACCTATTGAGCGAATACGTTTACACAGTGCAAGTATCATCTTGCTACAATAAAATGGCAAGCAACGGGCAATGAAATCGCAATGTGCAAACGGGTCTTTATTTCAAAACTATGGATAGCTATAGTCCATCCAGCATTTGTGAAAGCCTCGCGGATCGGTCATAAAGTTGAGCAACGCTTATCGTGTTTGGCCCGTGGATAGGTGACATTCTTGTCATGACGAATTCCTTCGTGTTTTAGAATGCAAGATTAATTGGTGGGTCCCAGCTGTCATTTGAACATCTTTGTCAGTAATTACAAGTGTCAGAAGGCAGAGCGTCTGAGAACCATCAGTTTATACAATCGGTATCGTGTTGCATGGTTAATGGGTTGAGGAGATCAGATAGGTAGTTAGTCCATGTAAAACATTGGTACTCGGCTGTACCCGGTTAGACTAGCCGACCTCATTATAATTGGTAAAATCAAAATCATTTACTGAAAGTAGGCTAATTAGATTAGCACTTTTTCACGTCAAATTTTACAAAGGACAGCACCCCAAAAAGCGCCCCCCATTCACCACTTCCTAGTGTTATGGTTGGAAAGAAAAACCGGCCAAGTGCGAGTTGGACTCACGCACGAAGGGTTCCGTACCATTATCTATGAAAAAAGTACAATAGGAATAGTCAAGTGTGAGTAACTTAAGCTGCACATTATTTCTAATAGATGGCGCTACTAGTATACAATTTTGCAATTAATTAATATAAATTAACAGCCTTAATTTTTTTTTTTAATTTTTAGTATTTGTTGTTTTAGCGGCAACAGATATACATCATTTGTGAAAATTTCAGCATTCTAGTTATCACGGTTAATGAGATATAGCCTGGAGACAGACAGACAGACAACGAAGTCTTAGTAATAGGGTTCCTTTTTACCCTTTGGGTACGGAACCCTAAAAAGTGGTGATGAACAAACTTCCCAACAACACAGCTGTCAATTACAGTTTAAGTATTGATTAATAATTTGTTTATTATTTAACAACTTTGGTAAACCGCGAGGTTAATGATGGCTGATGGATTGGCCGACAAGACAAGTGTGGTAGAAATTATCAATCAACGTCTTCCCATCCTACTATCAATTGCTTGTCGATTTTGATAACCACTTTTTTATGGGAAATCATCAGATGACCGATACTTGCTGTGGGTGACAGCGTGAGGGAGTGTCAGACTTTTGCTGACTAAAACCCACCGAGCTCTTTCTTGAGCCCTTTGTGTACCTGGGCCGCGGTAACTCTTTCAAACAATCCCGTAGCCCCGATAACTTAGGTAGGATAAAGTTAATACTATGAGATCTTTAAGCTTACCTTGGCGTGAGGCGATTTCTTAGACATCAAGTTGACTGGCTGGTCGTAAATGTCATCTTTCAGCTGCAAAGGAAAATTAGCTGATGGATATATTGTAAACTGAAGGCCTGATAGATAAGTAGGAACTTATTTTTTTGTCGGTTTTAGCAACCGGCCCATAGGACACGTAAACACGTTCCCTGGGGCAGTAATTTGGCTATTCTTTCCATTCCTGATACCAGGCGTTATACACCTGGTCATAAAACTATCATTGTGATGGCCCAGTGTATTTTAGATCCTGTCAGTCTTTTTATAAAACTTTATTTACTCCGTAACGGGGTTGAGGTCAAATAGGCGCTCCATCTATACTAACATTATAAAGCTGAAGAGTTTGTTTGTTTGTTTGAACGCGCTAATCACAGGAACTACTGGTCGGATTTGAAAAATTATTTCAGTGTTAGAAAGCCCATTTCTTGAGGAAGGCTATAGGCTACTTTTTATCCGGGTACGTGGAGTAGTTCCCAAGGGACGCGGGTGAAACCGCTGGTCTTTTTATTAAATTTCATTTACCCCGTGACGGGATTGAGGTCAGATAGGCGCTCCACTTAGGAATAAAAGTGATACTCAGCTGCGTCACATTGGAGTTGAAGCCGACCCTCAATTTAGTTGGGAAAAGCTAAACACATGAGGCAGGTGATGACACCTGATCATTGTGGGTGCTTACAATACCATAAATTTTCATACCGCTTAAGGGCCTTATCATACTAGTGGATTGCGAGCAGATGCGGAGCGCAGCGGGGGCACAGCGAATACGTTACGGACACACAACGAACATGCAGCGAATTCGTCGCGGCCGGGCAACGGGGTTGCCGCGAATAGCAAAGTGTACGCCAATTTTTTGCAAACAATTTGCTATAAACACGCGATGAAAACGTTGCGAATTTGCACCACGTCTGCGACGAATTCACTGCGTGTTCGTTGTGTGTCTGTTGTGTGTCCGTTACGTATTCGCTGTGCTTAGGGTTGCCATCCGCCCGGATTTGTCCTAGTTTAGAGGGCATCCGGGGAGCGTCCGGGGAAGGTTTCATTTGTAGACCGGGTTTTAAAAAATAAAAAAAATTGGGCCGCCCGCCCGCGAGACACGCACTATGCTCGCACGCACACCACGATTAATCGGCGAACCAAGTATAATATTCACCGTTCCCCCACCCTTCCCGTCGCGGTTGCCACGGCCCGTTCGTGAAAGATCTTGTTGACATGTCCGGCTTTTGGACTCTAAAATCCGGGGTTTTCAAGCCTCTTATCCTGTTTTCCAAATTTTAGAGATGGCAACCCTAGCTGTGCTCCGCATCTGCTCACAATCCGCTAGTATGATAAGGCCCTAAGAGCCCCATAATTTTAGTAACCTGACAATTAGCTGCATACTGAGGATAAGGAAGATATACTTACATTTGGATAGTCAAATGATAGGCTGGCAAGTGGATCTGAGGTGACCAAGGATATGAAGAAAGAGACCTGAAAATAATATTCTCTATATATTAATTCTACCGTAGACGTTTAAAGCTTTTGAATGACTTATGGCCGTTCCCAATAACCTATCTATGTCAAATTCCTATCTTTAGTAAGTAAATCTAGAGATAGACATAAAATTGAATTCTGCAGCTAGACTGCACGAGACTAGCGGCCAGTTGATAGATGATGCCATAGAAATGTTTTTAATTTTGACTACTTTTCTATAGGTCATCCAGCTGCGCAGGACATTTATAGTGCACAAGCATTTGCGCAGACACAGGTGCACTCCCTATTCCCTCACTCTCATAGCCCGATGGGACGGCAATCCGACACGACCGGAGAGAGATCAGTCGCAGGACGGACATTAACGTGCTCTCCGATGCGCGGGTGTATCAATCACCAATTTCCAGACTCTGAGATGCTTTGTGAAAGTTTCTAAAACCCACAAAGCGGTTTCGGCCCGATCTGGGAATTGAACCCGAGATCTCGTGCACAGCAGTCGACTATGCGACGACTAGACTATTCAGGCAATCAAACAAATGTACAAATCTATACTTACCAGGACAGCTTGGAGTAACCCAGGCATTTTTCTTGCAAACCTTTCGTGTCCCCCACTGAAGCACTACTGGCGAATCTACCGCTCATAGAAGTAACATTTTGGATAGAAAGTTATACTTAATTGCTTGTTAGTACAATTTTTATAGGTTGTAAATTAATTGGCTGTTAGGTTTTAGTTTCTCTCGAAAAAATGCTATAAATTGATTATGGCAGGTGTACACTATATAATTAGTGACATAGATTTTTAGCGTTCCGTACCCAAAAGGGTAAAACGGGACCCTATTAATTACTCAGACTTCGTTGTCTGTCTGTCTTTCTCCAGGCTGTATTTCATAAACCGTGATAGCTAAAAAGCTGAAATTTTCACAGAGTATGTATTTTCCTTGCCGCTATAACAACAAATACTAAAAATTCAAAATATATATATGTATTAAGGGGGTTCCCATATAAAAATGTTTGTATTTTGGCTAGTTGTAGGTAATAGATACGTTCATTTTTAGGGTTCCGTACCCAAAGGGTAAAACGGAACCCTATTACTAAGACTTCGTTGTCTGTCTGTCTGTCTCCAGGCTGTATCTCATTAACCGTGATAGCTAGAATGCTGAAATTTTCACAAATGATGTATATCCGTTGCCGCTATAACAACAAATGCTAAAAGTTTAAAAAAATAAATTATTAAGGCTGTTGATTTATATTAATTAATTGCAAAATTGTATACTAGTAGCGCCATCTATTAAATGTTCCGGAACCCTTCGTGCGCGAGTCCAACTCGCACTTGGCCGGTTTTTCATAGATAATGGTACGGAACCCTTCGTGCGCGAGTCCAACTCGCACTTGGCCGGTGTTGTTATTAATCAGAGCAATGTACCTTGAGTGTTGTTATTAATCAGAGCAATGTACCTTGAGTGTATATCGGAAAACGAACTGAAATTATACGGGATCATTGCATGATATCTTGAAGATCCCAAATGGCCTTAATGTCAGCGGCATTGAACGTGAAAGTTATCTATACTAATATTATAAAGCTGAAGAGTTTGTTTGTTTGAACGCGCTAATCTCAGGAAGTACTGGTCCGATTTGAAAAACTCTTTCAGTGTTAGATAGCCCATTTATCGAGGAAGGCTATAGGCTACTTTTTATCCGGATGTGCCGAGTAGTTCCCAAGGGATGCGGGTGAAACCGCAAGCAGAAGCTAGTTCTAAAATAAAAACCATCATTATTATTATTTTTTTATTAATTATACAGCCGAAAGTTTTCCTTCAAAATCACATAAAGAATTTACTATGCACTCAATTTCAGTACATAATATTATGTAAAAATAACTTAACCTAAGACATATTTTTCATTATTGAGCTATTTAGGAAGCCACATATAATTGAACATTTTCCTAATGGGCTTGAGTTTCGGCCACTCAAATTAAGGTCCTATGACAATAATTTTAAAGTCGTTATTCAGTTATTTATAAATCAAAAATATTCTGTGGTTGACTTGCTAAGTTGAATTCGAATTGACTTAGTTTCATTTCAATAAAATGAATAAACTATGATCATAAAATATAAAGCCCAAACAGAAAAATAGGGATGGATATAAAGCTACAAAAAATGGCAATGTCTTAAGGTGCGGTACCCATTAGTACGCCATGTCGCCGCCATCTTGTAACGGCACAATGTCGCTGCCATGAAAGGCCGTGGTAAGCGCTGCGCGGTGACGGGACTTGGCGGGATGGTGCCGTTTTGCTGCGGTAGCGGCATGCCGGAGTGACTGGGTGCCTTTATTTGTGGATTCAAAGGTAAAAAGTCCTACACATTGGCTCGCGCTCGCACATGCCACTGTATATGCTGCCTTTCAATGTTTGGATCCACCTTAAGATCTCAGTATGACAACCAATATGACACTATCTATCAGTAAGAATTCTTAAGGGAAGTATGAAAAGGTATGTAAATCATAAAGTTTATAAAGTTTTGGAGAATAAAAATAGATCGTTACTGAAAAATCATTTCGAAAGAGCTGCATATCTGATTTTAACCGTAAAATCTTATTTAAAACAGCGTTATCGAGACAGTCAATTAACTAAAAATGAGTCATCAGTCCGTTTTCAAAATATGGCGCCACACCCCCCACTCTCTCGAATTTTAAAACGTTATATCTTATTTATTTTACTGTCAATATACGTGGCTTCAATATTTTTTTGTCATCTAAAAGATGAACTAAAACTTATTTTTAAGCCTGGTAACACAATCGACTCATGTATTTTAGTTTACTTTTAGAGAAATCTCGAAAATATTTTACGCCGCCATTTTTTTTAATTTACTTTGTAATTCAAATCAGATAACGCGCTATGTAAAAATATCTATCTCTCTGCCCTTATCCCAATCTATTTGGGGTCGGCGCATGTTTTCTTCTTCCATTCTCTTCTATATGCCGTCATCTCACAAGTAACATTCTTCCTAGCCATATCGACTTTCACACAATCCATCCATAGTTTCTTTGGTCGTCCCCTTCCGCAATATCCATCTACATTCATACTCAAAACCTTCCTCACAACATGATCAACATGCGCTATGTAAAAATATCTGGCAGTTTTAGAATATCGAAATTTTCGACTCTGAATGTCGGAAGGCAGAAAGTCTGACAGACAAACCAAGGGATAGGTATTGTTAACTGGGTTGTCTGATAGGCAGTCGTTCCATGTTCAACTGGAAGAACCCAACATAGTTGGGAAGTGCCTAGGCTGATGATTACTTTAATTTAGACAAAAGGTGTTTTGATAAAAATATTGATCTCATTTGAAATTTGGCAAATGTGGGACAAAAATATGACCATAAATATTATTTTTGTATAAAAATGTGATTTACTTCGGAAATCTTCATCGTCTCCTGTCTCTCTTCAACAGTTGCTGACTTACATATGCATGACAAAGATAACAATATTACTAATAAATTTAAACGAAAGATAACCAATGTCATCTTTTGCCTTTATCGCACCACTGAATATCTGTACTTGTAAAACAAAGACGAAAAATAAGTCTATTATAAATCGTCAAGTTGGCTCAAGTTGATAAAAGTCCACCCGATATATAAGATATTATAGTTTTAGACCCGAAAAAACTTTTCACATGCCTCTAGAAGTCGGTGGCAAAATAAACACAGTCAACAGACCTGCAGACACCGACTTCTAGAGCCATGTGAAAAGTTTTATCCCTTTCCGTGTTTTTTTTAAAGTCGGTTTTGCTTTTTTGTAAAAAGAAGTTTTTTTTTTATTTGAAGTTTTTTTTTAAATGAATAAACTATGATCATAAATATAAAGCCCAAACAGAAAAATAGGGATGCATATAAAGCTACAAAAAATGGCAATGTCTTAAGGTGTGGACCCATTACTACGGCATGTAGCAGCCATCTTGTAACGGCACAATGTCGCTGCCATGAAAGGCCGTGGTAAGCGCTGCGCGGTGACGGGACTTGGCGGGATGGTGCCGTTTCGCTGCGGTAGCGGCATGCCGGAGTGACTGGATGCCTTTATTGGTGGATTCAAACGTAAAAAGTCCTATACATTGGCTCGCGCTCGCACATGCCACTGTATAGGCTGCCTTTCAATGTTTGGATCCACCTTAAGATCAATATTGCACTATCTATCAGTAAGAATTCTTAAGGGAAGTATGAAAAGGTATGTAAATCATAAAGTTCATAAAGTTTTGGAGAATAAAAATAGATCGTTACTGAAAAATCATTTCGAAAGAGCTGCATATCTGATTTAAACTGTAAAATCTTATTTAAAACAGCGTTATCGAGACAATCAATTAACTAAAAATGTGTCATCAGTCCGTTTTCAAAATATGGCGCCACGCCGCGTTATACGCGTTATATCTTATTTATTTTACTGTCAAGTTCTATAAGAAAATACGTGGCTTCAATATTTTTTTGTCATCTAAAAGATGAACTGAAACTTATTTTTAAGCCTGGTAACACAATCGACTCATGTATGCCTTTGTTCGTACTTTTAGAGAAATCTCGAAAATATTTTACGCTACCATTTTTTTAAATTTACTTTTTAATTAAAATCAGATAACGCGCTATGTAAAAAAAATTGGAAGTTTTAGAATGTCGAAATTTTTGACACTGAATGTCGGAAGGCAGAAAGTCTGACAGACAAACCAAGGGATAGTTATCGGTAACTGGGTTGTCTGATAGACAGTCGTTCCATGTTCAACTGGAAGAACCCAACATAGTTGGGAAGTGCCTAGGCAGATGATTACTTTAATTTAGACAAAAGGTATTTTGATAAAAATATTGATCCCATTTGAAATTTGGCAAAAGTGAGACAAAAATATTACCATAAATATTATTTTTGTATAAAAATGTGATTTACTTCGGAAATCTTCATCGTCTCCTGTCTCTCTTCAACAGTTGCTGACTTACATATGCATGACAAAGATAACAAGATGACTAATAAATTTAAACGAAAGATAACCAATGTCATCTTTTGCCTTTATCGCACCACTGAATATCTGTACTTGTAAAACAAAGACGAAAAACAAGTCTATTCTAAATCGACAAGTTGGCTAAGTTGATAAAAGTCCACCCGTCCCTGTCTTACATTTACAAATCCACAATCAAACGACAAAGACAAAAGATAAACCAGCGTATTCATAAAATCAGCCTAACTCAGTCCATAAATTTTACGTTTTTTAAACCAAATTTAATGCTCTTGATTTTCATTTTCTTTAAAGCATGGAGAGGTTATGGCCTTGGAACCCTTCATCATCCTGTTCGTCAGGAGGGTTGCCCAGGTGCACCTTGGCAGCGAGAGGATCACGCCAAGAGTCCAGAATATCTGGCACCGGCTTCTCTGGCTCTGGAAGTAGAAAGAGGTTTTTGGAGTATCTATTAGTATTTCTGACTCTGGGACCTTTGGTCTTCTCCCTATCGAGTGAGTTGCAGGTTTAATCACCTAACGAGCCCTAGTGTCAGAGTTTTCTCAAATACACCAACGGCCTCTGACGTGGAATTATAACTACGACTGCTACTGAGTAGCATTTGAGGACGCTGTCTTTACGTGCCCTCCCTTGCAGGGGGGTGTAACACCTTCAACTTCCAAACTCCAGGCAGCTATGTGAAATTCGGGGATCGAACCCAAGAGCTGTGCACTGCAGTCGCGCTATGCGACCACTAGACCAATGACCATTTAGTGTCAAAGACATAATGGCGAACAGTGCAGCTACAACGACTGTACCGCCCCATTTACTACAGTTCATGTCGTTCGTCAACACTAGGGGTCGCAAACTGGTATACCGAATACCGAAAATACCGGTATACCGGACAAAATTCGGGTCTAACTAATACCGGTATTCATTTCACAAAAACCGGGATTTTCGGTATTTTCGGTTTTAGTAAAATAAATAGGTAATAGACAAACACAAATAGAAAAAGTTACACGCCATTCAATTAAAATTACACGCGGGTGCTCATCCTCCTTTTTGTGAAGTCGGTTTAAAAATACTGGTCACATCCCGATGGAACTTAACCCGGGCAACTCGATACCCGTTGGCAAGACTGGTTGTCAGACTTTCTGGCTTCTGACCATCCGTAACGATTGCCAAATATAATGGCGTCTAAGGCCGAATGTCGGCGATGGCGGCTGTTCTCATATAAGGAGATTAGCCGGCTGCGCAGGACATATTATAGTGCACAATCATTTGCGCAGACACAGGTGCACTCCCTATTCCCTCACTCTCCCCAAATGGCTTGGCACGCGACGACGGTACGAGACCAGACGGCATGACGTTATTCCCTTGGAAGATGGGTAGGCCTTTAGTGTGGGACGCGACATGCGTCGATACTCTTGCGCCATCCCATCTAGCAAGTTCTGCGTATTGTGCTGCTGCTGCCGCTGCGGCTGCGGAGAACCTCAAACTTGTTGGAAACTATATTTTCGAACCGTTTGGGGTTGAAACCCTCGGGTCGTGGGGTCCGAATGCCCACGACCCGAGGGCCAGCCTGGCTGGTTGACGCTACCCGTGACTNGGAAGATGGGTAGGCCTTTAGTGTGGGACGCGACATGCGTCGATACTCTTGCGCCATCCCATCTAGCAAGTTCTGCGTATTGTGCTGCTGCTGCCGCTGCGGCTGCGGAGAACCTCAAACTTGTTGGAAACTATATTTTCGAACCGTTTGGGGTTGAAACCCTCGGGTCGTGGGGTCCGAATGCCCACGACCCGAGGGCCAGCCTGGCTGGTTGACGCTACCCGTGACTAAAGGGCTGGCTATTACCTTGGTCAAAGATTAAGCATTGCCATTCCGCGTGGCAATGCTGTCAGCCTTTTGGGCACGCTCCTGGTCGGCAGCGATGGGGAGGACTTTTTCGACGCCTTCGAGTATTAGTTTTAAGTTTTTTTACTAAACTGTTATAATAATGATGTAAAGAAATGTAAACAAATAAAAACCTTGTAATTTCTCTACATTAGAAAAATAATAGTCAAGATCGGCCCACCCAACTCTTAGTATTTGTTAACAAACTTAAAAAACTGTTATCTATCCTAACCTAAGGCCCATAATTTGGAGTAAATCGTCATGATAAGTATGATCTGCCGAACGAGACGTTTCTGATGACATCAGTTTCAACTTTTCAAGTCTATTGGAGGGTGGGGACGGGTCCCACAAAAAATCCGGCATTGTGTGTTTGCTAACTTTGGCTTAATCTCGGAAATACCGAAAATACCGGTATACCGGTATTGGTCCGAAGCCAATACCGAAAATACCGGTATTGCTAAAATGGTCCGGTATTGCGACCCCTAGTCAACACCCATAAACCAAGGATTCTTTAGTTCTTTCAAAATGGAGTTAGCTAGAGCGAGTAGACCAGAAGAAACATTTATGCTGCACACAGGTGGATTCTCACCTTTACCTCGGTACACTGCAGCCTGGTAACTTATAGATAACACCCCTCTTTTTCCGTCAGGGGTTAATTAATTGCAAACATTTCTAAATTGTCTGCGAAATTGCAATCCTTATGCGTGAACACATGCTAGCAATGGACTCGCGCACATACGTACACATTTTTTATTGGCGAACAAATGTATGTATACAAAAACTTTTGGCGGTATCTCGCCAAAAGGGTAACAAAATGGTCTTACGTAAAATATCGAATTGAAAGAAAACTTATATTTACTACAGATACTTAGTTCAACGAGACTTGATAAGGACATTTCCAAGCTATGCGCCCGTCGCGAGCGGCTAACCATCCTTCGCATATAATCGAGGCGCGCAGCTAATATTTATAGCCACAGTATGGAAAATGACTTGAATTTTCGCTCCAAACAAACTAATTCTCTTGCTGAGCCGCGCCCGTCAAAATATGCGGCAGACTGCAACATAATGGCGTTCTACTCGATTGCCGGCTACGCCGGCTGTTCTCATATAAGGAGATCAGCCAGCTGCGCAGGACATATTATAGTGCACAAGCATTTGCGCAGACACAGGTGCACTCCCTATTCCCTCACTCTCATAACCCGACGGGACGACAATCCGACACGACCGGAGAGAGATCAGGCGCAGGACAGACATTAACGTGCTCTCCGATGCACGGGTGTATCAATCACCAACTCCCAACTCCGGGCTGTTTTGTGAAAGTTTCTAAAATCCACAAAACGATTTCGGCCCGCCCCGGGAATCGAACCCGAGACCTCGTGCACAGCAGTCGGCTATGCGACCACTAGACCAACGATGCATTATAAAAATTACAAGAAGAAATAGTTCGTACTGCGAACTGGTGCACCCATCCCTGGGGGTCTGTCGGGCACTTTTTTCAAGTCTTTCCGTGCTTTATCGCGGGTCTTAGCCCGGGGCAAGTGCATCGGACCTCCACATTCATCGCAAATACCTTGGTCTCCTTTGCCTTTAGAGATATAAGTTAATTTTAGTACATTATACTTCTGCTAGCCGTTCCAGACTTAGGTTAGTCCAACTAATTTACAGTTTACCATTAGTTCGACAAAGCTATAGGAAACAGATTGGACCAAGGAACTAAGTAGTAAGTCTAAAATGCTGCTATAGGTGTTTTACATACTAAAATAATTAGCTCCTACAGAAATTGATTGGGCAAATACTTCGTAATGTAAATGTGGTAGTAAATTAATCATTTTGCGCTATCATGTTTTCATGACTAAAGGCCCATTTACAAATTGCGATTTCATTGCCCGTTGCTTGCCATTTTATTGCAGGAATCTTGACAGGCGACCATTTACTTTAATGCACGATTACGTTTACACAGTGCAAGTAGCGTCTTGCTGCAATAAAACAAAACCGACTTCACAAAAAAACACTGAAAGGGATAAAAAAATTAAACTTTTCACATGGCTCTAGAAGTCGGTG
>NWSH02000531.1:3968971-3986356 GCA_002382865.2 Heliothis virescens | reverse complement strand
GTTTCTGGACACCCCAAGCAAACTATTAAGTCAACTATAACTAGAGTAGATACTGATAACTTAAATAAAGAAATTAACAATATAGACATGGTCCCCATATATGAATCTTGTGACCCTAACTTTTCTATGAACTACCTAGTTACTAATATTCAATCAGCTATAAATAATAACACTAAAACTCTCACTGTATCAAAGCGCAAAAAAATACTTAGGCCATGGATTACGCCTGGCCTTCTTAGATGTATGAGAAACAGGGACATTCTTCACTATAAATATAGAAGCTCGCCAGAGAATGAAATTCTTAGAACGACATACATTAGATACCGTAATTTCTGTACCAAAATATTAAAAAAAGTAAAAAGAGCATATGAGAAAACACAACTTGAAACTGCAAAAAACAATCCCAGAGAACTCTGGAAGACTATAAAATCAATTACGAATTGTTCCAACAAAAGCAATAGTTATCCAGAGGAGTTGTTAAAACTGAGCGACTCTAATAAAGCCGCACTTAATAATATTAATGAGTACTTTGTGAAAGTTGGTCAATCATTGGCAGAAAAACACACCCTCAGTCCTGACCCGTCGATATCTCATAACACCCAATCATCAATCCTGTCATGCTACAACCATCCGCAATCCTTTGTATGTGAAGAAACGACGGAAGAAGAAATGACCCACACTATTCTAACATTAAAATCGAATAGTACTACAGGTTGTGATAATATATCATCGGATCTACTAAAAAGGCATGTTGAGCTGTTGGTTCCCCCTCTCACACATATCTTCAACAAGTGCTTGGAATATGGTATATTTCCGAATAATCTCAAACTGTCTGAAGTTCGCCCTATTTACAAGGGGGGTGACCGTGATCGTGTTAGCAACTACAGGCCAATATCCATCCTACCCTCCTTGTCAAAGGTTTTTGAACGACTTTTAAGCAAGAGACTTGTCAACTATTTGGAGGGTGAGGGACTACTTTCTTGTGCCCAATTTGGCTTTCGGAGGCATAGAAGTACAGATGATGCCATTCATACACTAACAAATTGTATAGCTTCCAACTTAGATTCTGGAAAGAAATGTCTTGCGATCTTTCTGGATCTAGCCAAGGCATTTGACACGATCTCGGTCCCCATCCTTTTAGGGAAACTTGAGAGATTCGGTATAAGAGGCAACCAACTCAAACTCTTCGAGAGCTATCTCACAGAAAGATCTCAGTGTGTGAGAGTGGGTAATTGTACTAGCTCTTATCTCCCTATAACATATGGAGTTCCGCAAGGCAGCATCTTGGGACCTACCCTCTTTCTCGTTTATATAAACGACCTCACTAACCTATCTATACCCCAAGGCAAAATAATCTCTTACGCAGACGATACTGCTCTTATATTCAACGCCGATAATTGGGATGAGGTATTTAACTATGCCCAAAGAGGACTGGATGTAGTGAAGAAGTGGCTAAATAATAATCTACTCACAATGAACAGTGATAAAACAAAATATTTGACTTTCAGCATACGAAATCCGCCTAAACTGCTTACCTCAGAACATTGTCTTATACCTCACAATTGTTCGAGTATTGACTACTGTAATTGTTTACCTCTAGAACGTGTAAATAATATCAAATATTTGGGTATTATAATAGATCACAATTTATCCTTTAAAGCACATATAAAAGCTCTGACGGGTAGAGTAAGAAAACTTATATATATATTTAAAACATTGCGACATGTCGCTGATCTTAAATTACTAAAACAGGTTTATTCCTCTCTCTGTCAATCTATTATTAATTACGGAATAATAGTATGGGGAGGTGCTGCCAAAACTACTCTCAAAGGTCTGGAAATAGCTCAGCGTGCAATTCTAAAAGTGTATACTTTTCGTCCAGTTCGTTTTCCTACAAACATTTTGTATAAGTCTTGCGAAGTCTTAACAGTAAGGCAATTGTTCTTACTCAACATTGTCCTTAAACAACATTGCGAACTAACATATGATACCAATCTTACAAAGAAACGCAGAAAACATGATGTTGCAGTACGCACACATAACCCCAAAACCTCTTTCATAAAAAGATACTTCATCTTTTTAGCACCATATGTGTATAATAAAATTAATAAATCAATAAATATTTTTTCGCTTAACAAATTCTACTGTAAAAAGAAGGTACAGGAATTTCTAATGGAACTAACCTACGAAGAAACAGAAAAACTTATTCAGATAATCAGTTAATTTTTAGTTTAAGCATATTAAATGAAAACATACAATTACTTATATCATGCGCACTTAATATGTAGGTATAACATAACATACACTCACACTCATACCACACACAAGCTATACACACACACACACATACACATACACACACACATACTCACATACACAACACAAACACAATTCACAAATATAATTTGTATTATGTAATTTAAGTTTAGTTACCTAATTTCGTTTTTGAAAATACATTTAGGTTCATATGTTCCGTATCTGAAATCGCTCCTAAGCATCTTACTAATTTAGGTTATTTTATAAACTGTCCCTGAGGGGAACGGCGCTGTAAGCTGAGATACAAGCTCACGCTTAGTTCGGCTGCAGATGCTACTTCTCTTTATTATAAGTAAATTGTCAGCCTAGTTTTGTAAGAACTGCACTGTACTGTTTTCTGAGTAAATAAATTATTATTATTATTAAATTATTATTATTATTATTAATTTTATTTTTAGTATCTGTTGTTAAAGTGGCAATAAAAATACATCATTTGTGAAAGTTTCAGCTGTCTAGCTTTCATGAGATACAGCTTGGTGACAGACGGACGGATAGACGAAAAGCGAAATTTTGTTTTACCTTTCTGGTACGGGATTGCAAAAACCCGTTATCTACAAATGACAGGTGGGAAGATTTAAATAAAATTGTTTTTAGGGTTCCGTACCCAAAGGGTAAAACGGGATAGGGTCCCGTTTTACTAAGACTTCGTTGTCTGTCTGTCTGTCTCCACGCTGTATCTCACTAACCGTGATAGCTAGAAAGCTGAAATTTTCACAAATTACATATTTATGTTGCCGCTACACCAACAAATACTAAAAATGAAAAAAAAAATTAAGGGGGTTGGGGTACGGAACCCTTCATGCGCGAGTCCAACTCGCACTTGGCCGTAACAACCAAATAAGTATGTAAAAATAATTATTTTACTTACCATCATTTTTGAAGGTCGATCTTTCTTCACAACGAAGTTGGCAAACCTTTGCAGCTGAGCGGCCATTTTGTATAGGTATGTGCCAAACTGTGTATGAAAATAAATTATTAGTTTAAAATAACGATTTAAAAATGATTAAGCCCACCCTGCAAGAGAACTTTTATATTTACTAGCTTCTGCCCGCAGTTTCACGCGTCCTTATGTACTTAATCACTTCAAGTAAAAATAAGCATACATACATAATATAATAATCTGAATTTAGCGTAAAACTTTCTGTAAAAATGTTATAATTATTTATAATTTAATTACTTAATATAAATAATTATTGGGATTTTGTTAAAAAACTATTAAATTTTGAATCTTAATTGCTAGTTAAAAAACGGTTAATTATACACCATAAAAGAGCACAGAATCGTTATTTTCAAAATTCAATGTAAAATTAAAACAATTGACGAACTTTACTTACCTAAATACAAATACATGTATAATTCGAGATAATGTTCCAATTTCAAAAATGTTCGAACGAAAAGTTCCAAAATTATGAAGGTTTCATCCATTTTGTTAGAAAAGTTTCAAGATGGCCGCTACGGTTGGAAGCAGCGTGCTCCGTACACGGCAACCATCTTTACGCTTCGAGAATCTTCGAAAGCAGGCTTCGTCATATCATGTATTTTAACCTAGAAAAAAAAACACATGATAACAGACAAAGATATTCTTACAAATTATTATGAACGGATAATGTGGCTTCTTAATTTAAAATTTCTTTATTATTCCAATAATTTTGCAAACTATGGCACGTAAAACACTAAAAACGGAATTTACATTCACGCAATAACCGATTTGAGACTAACCTGTTTTTGCGTTAATTTCAATGATGTGAGGTTCCTAAAAATTTGCGGCCACGCCATGTTAGTTCTCCAAATAACTTTTAAAATTGATATTGTTTTACAATTACTATTAGAATCACAAACAAATCCGATCAATCTAAGAAATAAATCTATAGAAAACTCGCAAACACATTTGAAAAATGAACTTCTTGTACTCACATTTTAGTCCCAAGCGCTGCCATCAGGATTCAAAAAAAGAATGAAATCAAATAAAGAACAGACCAAGTGACGCTATTGAACAGGAACTGAGAAGTTTGGCAACAGCGGGGTGCTTCGGCGCAGTAGAGGTCACAAGATTTGTAACTACCCTCAGTTTTTGAGAAAAAAATGCAATATTTAGAAGAATAATTTCTTAAGTCCGTCCCAGACATAAAAAAATAAGTTATGTAATTAATTTTACTTGCAGCATAAGAATAGTTTTCGTTTTTTGCTGGTTTTTCGTGGGTAGTTTGTATTCCCTATTCTACTAAAGATATCTAGACACACGGCAGTATGTCCGCCTAGTTTGAGCAAAAAAAAGCGACACACCGGCCGTGGGTTATATTACACGAACCATTTCGGGCCAATTTCGACCCTCCTATAACTCAAAATCTATTTTCCTGGTTACATAGAACTAGCTGTGTTCCCGCGGTTTCACTTGCGTCTCGTGTTCGAGTTGCTCAACTTTATGATCGATTGATCCGCGCGGCTTTGACTTAGCCACGAGGTCTTCGAGAAATATAGCCTATTAACTACCTAGTTATCCAATAATGAAAAAATATTTTTTCGATTCGGCTCAGTAGTTTCGGAGCTTTTAGGGTACAGACAAACAAGCAAAAAATGATTTTTCTTTATTATATTGGTACTTACTGCCTTTTGCCAGCGGTTTTACCCGCGTCCCGTGGGAGCTACTCGGCGCACCCAGGTAAAAAGTAGCCTATAGCCTTCCTCGATAAATGGGCTATCTAAAACTAAAACAAACAAATTCTTCAGCTTTATAATATTAGTATAGATAGATAACTAGCTTCTGACAGCGGTTCCACCCGAATCACGAGGGAAGAATTTCACACACCCGGATATAAAGCCACCAAGAGTTTTTCTCGATAAGTGAGATAGCTAGCAAAATGTATTTTATAATGTGCACATCAAGCACTTTCATTATGATTGTTTCACAGGTTTCAGATAAAAAAAAATAAAAAAAAAACCGGCCAAGTGCGAGTTGGACTCGCGCACGAAGGGTACCGTACCATTATCTATGAAAAAACTACAATAGGAATGGTCAAGTGTGAGTTACTTAAGTTGCACATTATTTTTAATAGATGACGCTACTAGTATACAATTTTGCAATTAATTAAATCAACAGCCTTAATAATTTTTTTTTGTATTTGTCGTTATAGCGGCAACGGATATACATCATTTGTGAAAATTTCAGCATTCTAGCTATCACGGTTAATGAGATACAGCCTGTAGACAGACAGACAGACAACGATGTCTTAGTAATGGGGTTCCGTTTTACCCTTTGGGCACGGAACCCTAACTATGCATTATCTTCTATTAGAACTTTAGGTAACAAAATGTCTGGTACAGCCTTTATAATACGATATTCCAGTATTTTTCGCGACGTTGCCAGCTTTAGCGTGCTAGAATATTCTGGAATATTCTATCACAGGAAATTGCATCAGACGTAGGTAATATGAAGAAACAGCGCTATGTGTGAGTGAGAGGGAGACTACATCATAGACAAACACGGCATAAATTATATTATTATTGATTTATTGATATTATGGCAATATTTCAACAGTAATGATATTCATATTAATTATAATCAATAATAAAAATTCCAGAACACTGCTTAAAGCAAAACAAACTAATATTTTTACTGCCATTGTATATTGTTTCGTAACAGAAATCATAGATGGCGCTAGTAGCAGCCAGTAATATTTTTGAATTAAACTGTGAGATACCTTTATAATTTGTTTACGGAGTAAAAAAACACCGGGTTGCACTCCGGGAGTGCTGGCAGAAGTGAAAACATGAATATTAACTTTATGCGTTTTTAATATTTTATTGAGATTATGGAATGAAGAAAGAGCACAACTACTTTTTACTGTCATCACTTGCCCTCGATATTGAGAGTTTCTCAAAAAAATCTTTTGTCTATGACTGTACTGGAAGGTAAACTAAAGATACCCCAACACGATTAAATATAATCAAAATTTAAGCACGACTCCATCTATGATTTTGAAGAATAAAAACTATACTCGTACTTTCATACTTGACTAACTACTTGACTTTGAAAAATTATTAGATGGCGCAACACATTTTTTCTCACATGTCTTTCCTCGATTTTGAGGGTTCTGGTTGAGCTAAAATTATTCAAATATATATTTTGAGTTTATTGCTGTGGCCTGGATGCTAACCTAAAGACCTAAAGATACTCCGGCACCATTTCATTTTATAAAAATAAAAACCCAAACTCCATCTATGATTTTAAATGATAATTACTAAGCCTGACACTATTGTCAAATTTCACATGTCTGAAACGTCATAAAATATCTTACCGACCTGTACTTACGGAATTTCTATGGAATTTCGGGTTTCACGATTTCGGGTTTCACGATTTAGGGTTTCACATTTCGGTCACGTGATACCTGTCGCGAGTTTATATATTTTTTCCCATACAAAAAGTGCTCAACGCCGCTAAAGAAGTTTTCACTTCAAAAATATTCGTCATAACTTTAACTGTAATAGCAGGTATATCAAAGATATATTTATTGTTTTTGATAAAAAAAGTAGTCCATGAGTTACTGCGAAATTCAATAACCTGTCTACCTATGGATTTGCCTACCAGAGATAGAATTTTGACATTAGCCCTATGCCCTATACGTCATATTCCTATCTCTAGTAAGCCAAGTAACAGATAGATAGAATATTGGGAACGGCCGCTAGATGATTATTGATCTACTTTTTACATCTACCCACTTATATTTTTTCTGATACCTACATAATTTTCTAAGGTCTTATCTATACTAATATTATAAAGCTGAAGAGTTTGTTTGTTTGTTTATTTGAACTCGCTAATCTCAGGAACTACTGGTTCGATTTGAAAATTATTTGAGTGTTAGATAGCACATTTGTCGAGAAAGGCTATAGGCTACTTTTTATCCGGGTGCGCCAAGTAGTTCCCGCGGGAGGCGGGTGAAACCTCTGGCAGATGCTAGTAAACTAATATAATAAAGGGGAAATATTTTGTTTGCACCCTTAGGGCTCCGGAATTGCTGAACCGTTTTAAAAAAATCTTTTACTGTTGGAAAGCGTATCTATCCCCGACTAACATTACTTAAAAATATATACATCCCTATAAAAATCAAAGTCCTGATTCATTCACTGACTCATCAACACAGGGCCCAAACCCGTGAACCTATAAAGCTGAAATGAGAAACTTAAAATCCATACAAATTAGGGCCTGGATGTCCAAGGCTGGAATTTGACCATAAGTTATTTATGAAGGTTTCAGGAGCCTGAGTATCACGTCTTTCAGCAATGGCCAAATTGTTAAAATCAGCCAAAGTTATATTTGTGTTTGTTCCCGGTATATGTTGTCTTTTGTATAACTAGATGGCGTTACCGCGTTTAAAAGCGAGCTATGGTTTCGTTACACGGAATAGTATAATTACATTTTAGCTTCATGTCGACCGGCGACATCATCCGAGACTTCCTACTGGAAGTCGTTCTCAAGGACGCCGACCTCCAAAGGAGGTATGGCTCTAAATAAGCTGCGCTGCAGCAGTCTATAGCATGCGCTGAAGCGCTATCCCCCCCCTCCGACGCAGAGTCGGGCAGCTCCCGCTCANGCTCGGGGAGCTCACGTTTAACGTGTCTCCTCGAGGCGTGGTTAGGAGATAGGATTCCTCTCCCTTGTTCCTTCGCTTCATTTCTCTCTTCATGATGTCGACCGGCGACATCATCCGGGACTTCCTATTGGAAGTCGTCCTCAAGGACGCCGACCTCCAACGGAGGTATGGCCCAAAATTAGCTGCGCTGCAGCAATCCATTGAATGCGCTGAGGCGCTATCCCCCCCCTCCGATGCAGAGTCGGGCAGCTCCCGCTCCCGCTCGTCCCTCTCGGAAGAGTCCTCCTCTGAGGAGGACTCCTTCCAGCTTGTTGCAAAGGGGAAGAGGCGTAAGGGAAGGAAGCCCAGGGGCTCTAAAGCCCCTAAGGTTGACCCCTCCCCCTCCCCTCTACCCCCCACCGCGCCGAGGCCCCCCTCCCCCCCCCCGTCTGCTGTCCAGCCTATGGACATTGCGCCGCCCAGGCCAGTGCCTACCGTGGCGGACTCCCCGGCCTCACCCTCGCCCCCCCAGTCACCGGCGGCCCCCCGCCCCACCTCCCCTCAGACACTAGAGCCAGTCGCTGGGCCCAGCAACCGGCCGGACAGCCCGATGGCCTTCTCCCCGGCCACCGCCCCCCCCACTTCAGCGAAGAAGCTGAAACCCCCCCCCCCATTATTCATCCAGGACAAGTCCAAGTGGACTGATGTGTCTAGGATGTGCGTCGACCGACGTATAAATTATACTTCTGCCAAAAGCACCCCCCAGGGGATAAAGGTCACCGTCCCTACAACGACGGACTTCAGAGCCCTGTCAAGGGAACTTCGTGGAAGGAATATTGCCTTCCACACATACTCCCTACCGGAGGATATCCCGGTCAGGGTAGTAATCAGGAGGATCCCGAAGGAGATCCCGACGGAGGACATCCTCCAAGACCTCAAGGCCCAAAACATCCCGGCCTTGAAAGTCCACCGCCTTCACAAGGCGCGAGGTGGGGACCAGTACGACATGGTACTGGTCATCTGTGAGCAGACCACAGGACCCCACCCCATCTTTCAGGTTAAATCCGTATGCTCCTTATCCGGCATACGGATTGAGAAACCTTACTCGTCGTCCATTATTGGACAGTGCCATAGGTGCCAACTCTATGGCCACAGCCAGGGGAATTGCTATGCCCCTCATAGATGCGTCAAGTGCCTGGGTAACCACGGCACAGCTGACTGCCCCCGTCCGAAAGACCTGAGCCTATGCACGGAGCCCCCGAGCTGCGTGCTGTGCGGCCAGGCAGGCCACCCCGCCAACTACCGCGGATGCCCAAAGGCCCCCAAAATGGCCAAAAATAAGTTGGCCAAGCGGGCCGCCGCCCGTCAACAGAGGGAAAGCCCCTCTGTGAGGATTCCATCCTCTCTCCCCCCCACCCGTCTCAGCCCTCAGAGGCCATCTCCGTGGACCTCGCTGAACCATCAGCGAGCGTTCCCCGCGCTCAGACCCACAGCGGCGAGCCCAAATAAAATCCCAGGGCTAATGGACGTTCCGGTCCCCCGCCCTGTCGCTCTGTCTCCCCCCGTGGCCCCTCTGACCACTCCAGTGGCAGCGGCAGCCACAGCTGCAGGCCCAGTATCTAGGCCCCCCGTCCCCCAGGCTCTTAATGTCGGTGAGAAAGCCATCGACATTATAATCAACGCCTATCGGCCTTTCTATACCCCAGCAGCCGACTGTATGGCAGCTGAGGTCAAAGCTGCAGGCAATGACGCCAGCAAGCTGCTAGAGATTCTGGGTAGATACCCAGAAATCGAACAGGCCCTTCAGGCCCTTAAATACAACTAATTATGGATAGGTCCCATAATGCACTGTCCTCCAAACCGCGTTCCCTGAAATTGGCATACTTCAATGCCAATAGCGTAAATGCGCAAAGGGATGAGATCGCAAACTTCCTCCGCGATCACCAAATAGACGTCTTCCTTATACAGGAAACACTCCTCAAGCCGCACATGCGCGACCCCAAAATTGCAAACTACTCGCTAGTTCGCAATGATCGGCTGCGCGGACCCGGCGGTGGCACTCTTATCTACTATAGGAGATCCCTGCACTGCATCCAGTTGGACCCTCCCACTCTAGAATCCACTCTAGAGGTCTCCATCTGTCGGCTAGCCATGACCAATCACTCTCCAGTGACTCTAATCTCGGCCTACATGGCCCCAACTAGTTCTGAGAACCACTCTCTCCTCGAAAGAGACCTCACAACTCTGTTCGGCTTGAGCAACTCCGTCATCATGGCGGGAGACCTCAACGCCAAACACCCTGCCTGGAATAGCAGGATCACATCACCCAGAGGTAGAACCCTTTTCAACCTAAGTGGCATTCTGCACTTTGACCCCATTGCTCCAATGGAGCATACTCACTACCCGCACATGACTTCTCATCGCCCAGATGTCCTCGATATAGCTCTTCTCAAAAACGTTAACCTTAGGTTGCGTTCAATTGAGACACTTCACGAGCTCACCTCAGACCACCGTCCAGTGTTAATACACTTAGAGTCCAGAACGGGCGTCGACCCGAACATCCCTGCTCCTACCAGATTGGTAACTGACTGGAAGAAAGTAAGCGAAAAGCTGAAATCAACCACGTCACCTCACCTGGATCTCATTCCAGATCAAATCCACTCCATCGCAGACACCACGGTCGCGATCGACTCGCTAACAGAGCACGTGCAATCCATCATTATGGATTGCTCACGGGAAGTCCCAGAGTTGAGCGATCAACGCTGGAAACTCCCCGCTGACGTACGTGAACTGTTAACCGAGAAGAACGCGGCCACACGTGCCTACAGCGCCTTTCCCTGTGAGGAGAACAAAGCCCACATGCGCAACTTACAGCGTGCTGTCAAGAAGCGCATGGAGGAGCTGCGTTCGAGTCGTTGGGACAAGACGTTGAGCGACCTGGAGCCAACCCACCTCGCCTTTTGGCAACTTCAGAGAAAGTTACGCGCCACGGAAGACGCTAACACTCCTCCCCTCACCCGACCAGACAAAAGCATCGCCTTCGAAGATGCTGAAAAGGCCGAATGCCTAGCCGACAGCTTAGAAGCACAATGCTCCCCCAGCTCACAGTCTGCAGACCAGCGACACCTTGAAAAGGTGAACGCAGAGGTCGAACGACGAGCAGCCCTCCCCCCAGTAGAAGACCCCGATAACCCCCTACCCCCCGTCACACCTGACGAGGTAGAGGACATCATCAAAAGACTTCAGCCAAGAAAGGCTCCTGGCAGGGACGGAATCACCAACAAGGTATTAAAACTCCTCCCCGCTCAGATCATCGTTCTAATGGTAGCCATCTTCAATGGCGCCTTGAACAATAACATCTTCCCTCAAGCCTGGAAAGAAGCCACGGTGATTGGCATCCCAAAACCAGGCAAACCCAAATCGGAGCCTTCGAGCTACAGACCGATTAGTCTCCTCTCCTCTTTCGGCAAAATCTACGAGAGGCTTATTCATAAGCGTCTCAAAGATTACGTCGAAAGAAAGAGCATTATCCCTGACGAACAGTTCGGCTTCAGAAACGAACATTCGTGCGTCCATCAGGTCCACCGCATAGTCGAGCATGTGAGCGTTGGGTTCCAACGCAAACTCTCGACAGGCGCGCTATTTTTCGACATAGCGAAAGCCTTCGACAAAGTCTGGCACAACGGCTTAATATATAAGCTGTATAAACTAGGGGTGCCCGACCGTCTCGTGCTCATCATACGAGACTACCTGTAGAACCGTACTTTCCGCTACCGCATAGGTAAGGCGTTATCTGACCCTCACCCGATTACAGCGGGAGTCCCTCAGGGCTCTGTCATCTCCCCGCTAGCCTTCTCGCTATACACAAGCGACATTCCCACCTTCCCAGCAACCAAGCTGGCTCTATTCGCTGACGACACGGCCATCTTTTACACTGGCCGTGAACCAAACAGCATAGTCCGCATTCTCCAATCCGCAGTCAACGTTTTGTCTGACTACTTCAGGAGATGGAGAATAGAGGTGAACCCTGATAAAAGCCAGGTGGTGTTGTTCAGTAGACCACGCCACAACCCTCGCATCCCCAAACCGGTCACCATGCATGGCAAGCCAATCCCTTGGGAGAAGCAAGCCAAATATCTAGGAGTAATCCTAGATAAGCATCTGACCTTCGGTCCCCACATCAAGGCGGCTCGCGGCCGTGCCGCCTTCGCTATGAGCCGCCTTCATTTCCTCACAAACTCTAAGAGTAAACTGTCCCTCAAGTGTAAAGTCCGCCTCTATACCGCGGTATTCCGTCCCATCATGACTTACGCGGGAGTAGTCTTCTCCCACGTAAAACCCTACCGTCTCCACAGGATGCAGACCCTGCAGAATAGATATTTCCGTAGAGTCACCGGAGCCCCATTCTATGTCCGTAACGAAATGTTACATGTGGACCTTAGAGTGCCCACCATAGCTCAATTTTTCAAACGCCTCTCCAAGCGTTACTTCGATTGTGCAGTCAAGCACAAAAATCCCCTGATCGCATCGGCCGCCCGATACGAACCATCGCGTATGAGCAAGCTCCGCCGACCCAGGCACACCCTTACCGTCCCCGACGATCCCATCACCATCCTTCAGGAAAGTCGTAGGGAAACCAGCACTCTCAGAGTCAACAAATACAGATCGTCGTTTTCAAAGCCTCGCCGACGAGGCCCGCGAACGCGTCGAAAGAATCAAAGCCCCCCCCCGACCCTTGCTGAGCCAGCTCGCGCAGCTGAGCAGTAGCTTTAAAACGCCCCTAAAATTATGATCCAGCCCGTCCCTTGCTGTAGTCAGTGACGCCCTAAGCCGAGGCTCGTACCCCACAGGGGGTGCCCTTAGCGTAGTCACTCAGTTTTAAGAGCTTTTTGCGCCCCTGGCTGGAGGCCTTAACTTCTAGGCATCCACAGGGATTGTCCGGTTGAGCAGTAAANAGCATTATACCTATCTGATAATCTACTAATTAATGCCGAAGTTATCATATACATACGTAAGATAATTTAATTTGTCAAAATATGAGTGAACTGGCCGTTTTCCCGTGGTTTCACTCGTGTCCCGTGGGAAATACTGCCCTTGCCCGGATAGAAAGAAGAAAGAAGAAAAGAAGAAAGAAAGAAAGAAAAAAAAAAAAAAAAAAAAAAAAAAAAAAAAAGGATAATTAAATACATAAGGATAACTTTGGGGTAATTTTGAGCTCATTTATCGATTCTGATTATTAAGATTCTCCGAAATTTTATCTTTTCCTCTGTTTCGATTGTATCCAAAATAGTTTGCGGATAAAATGCAAATTTTTTTTTAACTGTATTTTCCTTCTCGTTTCAATCCACCCTAAGGTTGTCTGGAAAAGATCGCTCGCGATAAGACCGCGCATATTATGTCAACTACTTTAATTAGTTTCAGATAAAAAATAAAAAAAAAAACGTTCAAGTGCGAGTTGGACTGGCACACGAAGGGTTACCATTATCTATGAAAAATGAACGTATCTATTTATCATACAAATATATGAATAACAAAGTTATAATTTGCGGTTTCACTTATTGTGTATCCCTTAATATTTTATTTTTAGTATTTGCTGTTATAGCGGCAACGAATATAAATCATTTGTGAAAATATCAGCTTTCTAGCTATCACGGCTTATGATATGAGATACAGCCTGGAGACAGACAGACAGACAGGGTTAATCCGGTAATCAAGTATGAAAGAGTATTCGAGGACTTGGGCTTTACGTGCCGTCCCAGGCACGGGGGTGTAAGTTGTAACACCGCCAACTTCCAAACTTCAGGTTGCACTGTGAAAGTTTCTAAAACCGACAAAGCTATTTCGGCCTGACCCGGGAATCGAACCCAAGACCCGTGGCACGGCAGCCACACTATGCGACCAGTAGACCATCGAGGAATGAATGCCTGTCTGACCACCAAAATCCGCTTAAGGTGGATTTCTATAATTTTAGTATCCATTGAATTACGATTAGAGATTGAATTTTGATATTATATATCAATCTCCAATTGTAAAACAATAGATGGATAGGTTATTAAAATTCATTATTTAGACGATATTTATAAACTGAACAGTTGACCAACCTTTGCTTCCAATTCGCAATTTTCTATCATCATCCTCACAGGCACAGGTGCACAGGACGACTCATCTGCCTAGCCTTTTCCCAACTATATTGGGGTTGGCTTCCAGTCTTGGAGCGATCGCCTATCTGACCTCCAAAACCCAGTTACCCGGGCAACCCGATACCCATTGTTAAGACTGGTTGTCAGACTTCTGACTTCTGACTACCCGTAATGACAGCCAAAGATGTTCAAAAAAATAACAGCCGGGACTAACCCATGNCCGATACCCATTGTTAAGACTGGTTGTCAGATTTTCTGGCTTCTGATTACCCGTAACGACTGCCTAAGATGAATGACAGCCGGGACCCACCAGTTTATCGTGCCTTCCGAAACACGGAAGAACTCGTTATGACAAGATGGTCACCCATCCACGGACCAACTGCGCCAAGCGTTGTTTAACTTTATGATCGATTGATCCGCGCGGCTTTGTCTTAGCCACGAGGTCTTTATTGCACAGGACGACTATAATTCTAAAACATTGATTAATAAAGAAAACGGACTTACCACTACTAATAAGAACAAATAAACAAACAGACATTGTTAATCACCCATATAACTAAGCTGCACTTCACAAATAATCAAATTATTATTTAATAAATCGATTGTTTCTGGAATCGCGACGCGTCGAGTCGCCCGGCTGAGATGAACTTAATATTATCAATGTTGAAAATAGCGAACCGGTTAAGTGTGAATCACAGCATGAAAACAAGTCTTTGCGCTATTAGGTAGTGCTGCCTGCACTCCAAACCTACGCCAACACCATAGGTGCCTGGTCTAGACTATGGAGAATCGAATTCCACCCCGACAAAAGTCAGGCTGTCCTCTTCTCCAGCCCGCGCCGTAGGCCCCCTCCCGAGCCCCCACCGATCACCATGTTTGGTAAGCCTATTCCCTGGAAGAAGCACGCCAAATACTTAGGTGGTACCCCTAGACTACCGCCACGCATTCACTGAACGCATAAATAAGGTACGCTGTAGAGCATCCTTCGTGTCCTGCACTTGGTGACTGCACGTCTTTCTCAATGCAAAGAGTAAACTATCGTTCCAATGCAAGTTACGCCTCTTCGTAACATGTATACGCCCCATCCCCATCTTGATGTATGCTTGCTCAGTGTTCGCACAGGCAAAACCACATCGTACTCACTAAATGCAGACACTTCAGAACCGATTATTACGGAAAATCACAGGAGCTCCCTTCTACGTTTGAAACATGAATCTCTATCTAGATCTCAAAATCACCACCATTGCCCAATTCATGAAGCGTGCCTCCAAACGGTACTTTGACTCGGCTGAGAAACACGCCAACTCGCTTGTCGTGTCAGCCACAAAGTACATGCCCTCTTTCCCGAATTCGTAGAATACCGTCCCAAGAATGCCCTCCTCGCACCCGACGATGAGACAACCCTCCTCCAGGAGAGTAGCAAGTCCCCTAGTACACTATACAAATACAAACCGCGTTCGTACAAACCTCGCCGCCGAGGTCCGCCGCGACGTCCCGGTCCATGCCCTCCCGACCCTAGCTCATCGAGCCAGCCCGCGAGCTGAGCCAGTAGCTTTAAAATCCCCATTATAATAATAATGATGTTATGATCCAGGCTGTCCCTTGCTGTACTCCCCAGCGACGCCCTAAGCCGAGGCTCGTACCCCACAGGGGTTGCCCTCAGCGTAGTCGTTTAGTTTATAAGTTTTTACGCCCTTGGCTGGAGGCCTTAAATTCTAGGCATCCACAGGGAAAGACCGTACACGGCCTCCTAGGCTGAAATGCGAGATGTCATTTCAAAAATAATAAAAAGGTTATCGGACTCCGGATCCAGCGGCGTTCTCAATAAAAACCCCCGACACAAAAACTTTATTTCCCTTTAAAAAGTAAAAATCCTCCTCTCCTAATTATTTCTTACTTATCTACGATTTTTTTCATAAGTTCCACATGCCTACCTATTTAGGAGCGGTCCCCCAAAACGTGACGTATTTTTTTTAGGATTATTAATACATTATTATTACAATTTGATTACATGTTAGTTACACACAGGGACTTAATAAAAGCGTGTTAAAAATACAAGTTATCTATGCAAAATAAAGCTATTGAACTACGTAATAATGCAGGCTGCGTTTTATAGTTGTCGAAGACTTGTTTTCATGCTATTATTGACTCGTAACCGGTTCGCTATTTTCAACATTGATAATATTAAGTTCATCTCAGCCGGTCGACTCGACGCGTCGCGATTCCAGAAACAATCGATTTTTTAAATAATAATTTGATTATTTGTGAAGTGCAGCTTAGTCATATGGGTGGTTAACAATGTCTGTTTGTTTATTTGTTCTTATTTGTAGTGGTAAGTCCGTTTTCTTGTTTATCAATATTTCAAAATTATAGTCGTCCTGTGCAATAAAGACCCCTCTGGCTAAGTCAAATTCAATCGATTAGCGCGGTTGGTCCGTGGATGGGTGACCATCTTGTCATAACGAGTTCTTCTGTGTTTCGGAAGGCACAATAAACTGGTGGGTCCCGGCTGTCAGTTGACCATCTTTGGCAGTAGTTACGGGTAATCGGAAGCCAGAAAGTCTGACAATCAGTCTTACCAAACTGGATTGTGGAGGTCAGACAGGCAGTCGCTCCATGTAAGACACTGGTTCGCAGCTGCATCCGGTTAGACTGGAAGCCGACGCCAATACATGTAGTTGGGAAAAGGCAGATGAATCGTCCTGTGCAGTGCGCATACAATGCAATATAGTGTATATAATTACTGTAAATACTTTAATGAAATAAATATAATAAAAAGTAAAAATTATAATTAAGTAAATGCCTAACCAAATAAAAGTACCTACAGATCGAAAGGACTAAATATTAACATACATAAAGGAAAATAAAAACAATGACATAAAATAAAACACAGCACACTGCGTCATAATTTACGTGAAAAGGTCATATTATTACATACCTAAATTGAGAATGTCAGAGACATGACATTAAAATACTTTACCTAGCATTCTAAATAGTTTGCCTGTGCAAATTAAAAGAGTATACATAAAGTCTGACTTTTTGGTGCAGTTGACAGTTGCTGTTAGTCAGTAAAAATAAGTAAATCTTGCCCTGAAAACTTTCGGGTGTCAACTGCACAAAAGATTCGGTGGCACTGGTGGCACTACACAAAGAAAGATATTGAATACTAGGATAACAACCACACAATAAAAAAAATGAAATAAAAGGTCTTTTATTTCTAGACAGAAAGTAATAATAGAAAATACCTTAAAATTAAATGAGTGAAAGTAGCTTAAAAACTAAATATGAAATGAAAAGCAATTAATATCTACTATGCGTTTGTTTATTCTTCTGCTAGAACCTAGAACCCCTCAACAGGTAAA
>NWSH02000531.1:3948028-3966466 GCA_002382865.2 Heliothis virescens | reverse complement strand
AAATCGATTGTTTCTGGAATCGCGACGCGTCGAGTCGCCCGGCTGAGATGAACTTAATATTATCAATGTTGAAAATAGCGAACCGGTTAAGTGTGAATCACAGCATGAAAACAAGTCTTTGCGCTATTAGGTAGTGCTGCCTGCACTCCAAACCTACGCCAACACCATAGGTGCCTGGTCTAGACTATGGAGAATCGAATTCCACCCCGACAAAAGTCAGGCTGTCCTCTTCTCCAGCCCGCGCCGTAGGCCCCCTCCCGAGCCCCCACCGATCACCATGTTTGGTAAGCCTATTCCCTGGAAGAAGCACGCCAAATACTTAGGTGGTACCCCTAGACTACCGCCACGCATTCACTGAACGCATAAATAAGGTACGCTGTAGAGCATCCTTCGTGTCCTGCACTTGGTGACTGCACGTCTTTCTCAATGCAAAGAGTAAACTATCGTTCCAATGCAAGTTACGCCTCTTCGTAACATGTATACGCCCCATCCCCATCTTGATGTATGCTTGCTCAGTGTTCGCACAGGCAAAACCACATCGTACTCACTAAATGCAGACACTTCAGAACCGATTATTACGGAAAATCACAGGAGCTCCCTTCTACGTTTGAAACATGAATCTCTATCTAGATCTCAAAATCACCACCATTGCCCAATTCATGAAGCGTGCCTCCAAACGGTACTTTGACTCGGCTGAGAAACACGCCAACTCGCTTGTCGTGTCAGCCACAAAGTACATGCCCTCTTTCCCGAATTCGTAGAATACCGTCCCAAGAATGCCCTCCTCGCACCCGACGATGAGACAACCCTCCTCCAGGAGAGTAGCAAGTCCCCTAGTACACTATACAAATACAAACCGCGTTCGTACAAACCTCGCCGCCGAGGTCCGCCGCGACGTCCCGGTCCATGCCCTCCCGACCCTAGCTCATCGAGCCAGCCCGCGAGCTGAGCCAGTAGCTTTAAAATCCCCATTATAATAATAATGATGTTATGATCCAGGCTGTCCCTTGCTGTACTCCCCAGCGACGCCCTAAGCCGAGGCTCGTACCCCACAGGGGTTGCCCTCAGCGTAGTCGTTTAGTTTATAAGTTTTTACGCCCTTGGCTGGAGGCCTTAAATTCTAGGCATCCACAGGGAAAGACCGTACACGGCCTCCTAGGCTGAAATGCGAGATGTCATTTCAAAAATAATAAAAAGGTTATCGGACTCCGGATCCAGCGGCGTTCTCAATAAAAACCCCCGACACAAAAACTTTATTTCCCTTTAAAAAGTAAAAATCCTCCTCTCCTAATTATTTCTTACTTATCTACGATTTTTTTCATAAGTTCCACATGCCTACCTATTTAGGAGCGGTCCCCCAAAACGTGACGTATTTTTTTTAGGATTATTAATACATTATTATTACAATTTGATTACATGTTAGTTACACACAGGGACTTAATAAAAGCGTGTTAAAAATACAAGTTATCTATGCAAAATAAAGCTATTGAACTACGTAATAATGCAGGCTGCGTTTTATAGTTGTCGAAGACTTGTTTTCATGCTATTATTGACTCGTAACCGGTTCGCTATTTTCAACATTGATAATATTAAGTTCATCTCAGCCGGTCGACTCGACGCGTCGCGATTCCAGAAACAATCGATTTTTTAAATAATAATTTGATTATTTGTGAAGTGCAGCTTAGTCATATGGGTGGTTAACAATGTCTGTTTGTTTATTTGTTCTTATTTGTAGTGGTAAGTCCGTTTTCTTGTTTATCAATATTTCAAAATTATAGTCGTCCTGTGCAATAAAGACCCCTCTGGCTAAGTCAAATTCAATCGATTAGCGCGGTTGGTCCGTGGATGGGTGACCATCTTGTCATAACGAGTTCTTCTGTGTTTCGGAAGGCACAATAAACTGGTGGGTCCCGGCTGTCAGTTGACCATCTTTGGCAGTAGTTACGGGTAATCGGAAGCCAGAAAGTCTGACAATCAGTCTTACCAAACTGGATTGTGGAGGTCAGACAGGCAGTCGCTCCATGTAAGACACTGGTTCGCAGCTGCATCCGGTTAGACTGGAAGCCGACGCCAATACATGTAGTTGGGAAAAGGCAGATGAATCGTCCTGTGCAGTGCGCATACAATGCAATATAGTGTATATAATTACTGTAAATACTTTAATGAAATAAATATAATAAAAAGTAAAAATTATAATTAAGTAAATGCCTAACCAAATAAAAGTACCTACAGATCGAAAGGACTAAATATTAACATACATAAAGGAAAATAAAAACAATGACATAAAATAAAACACAGCACACTGCGTCATAATTTACGTGAAAAGGTCATATTATTACATACCTAAATTGAGAATGTCAGAGACATGACATTAAAATACTTTACCTAGCATTCTAAATAGTTTGCCTGTGCAAATTAAAAGAGTATACATAAAGTCTGACTTTTTGGTGCAGTTGACAGTTGCTGTTAGTCAGTAAAAATAAGTAAATCTTGCCCTGAAAACTTTCGGGTGTCAACTGCACAAAAGATTCGGTGGCACTGGTGGCACTACACAAAGAAAGATATTGAATACTAGGATAACAACCACACAATAAAAAAAATGAAATAAAAGGTCTTTTATTTCTAGACAGAAAGTAATAATAGAAAATACCTTAAAATTAAATGAGTGAAAGTAGCTTAAAAACTAAATATGAAATGAAAAGCAATTAATATCTACTATGCGTTTGTTTATTCTTCTGCTAGAACCTAGAACCCCTCAACAGGTAAAGGCCTCCTCCAAGGATGTCCTGTCTTCTCTAGATTTGGCTATTAGAAACCAATCTACTATGGTTACTTTTATTACCTCATCTTCCCAAAACCCTCTAAATTGTAGGTGGAGGCTAGTTACAAATAAAGATATATTTTTTTGAATTTCAGCCATATCTTCAGCACTGGGTTCGGTGGTCAGGCCGATAGCTTCTAACCGGTCATGCAGGTAACATTTTATTTCAATAGAGACAACTTGTTAGCTGATTTTTGCAGGATTCGATTTTCATGATGCAAGCAATGAGTTACCTTTATAGTCATACCTTCTTCTATTGAGAAATGGCCGACATCCACAAGTGAGACACTAATGACGATTAATTTTCTGTTGAATTTCCAGCGAAAACCAGTTCACTTGCCTGGATGGGCTCTGCATCAGCGCTGATCAAGTCTGTGATGCATCACTGGATTGTTCTGACGGCTCTGACGAACACTTCTGCCTCTCTAGTTCTACGTAAGTCTGACTACTACCTGGTTTTCTCCTCTTCTTCCTACCAAGAGAGCTTCAGGTTTAATCACTTAACAAGCCTTAGTGTCAGTTTTCTTAAATCCGCCTAACTCATAGCTTTCCAGACAATAGTTTAAGTCAATATTTTCTTTCAGGAATGTGACGACAGGAGAGGGTTTTGGAAGATTCAAAAGACAGTCAACTTGTCCGTAAGTTCAATCACAGTTCTTTAATTTCAATTTTTTTACAATTTTATTTATTTGTACACAATCTATCTATAATACATAATTATAACAGTTAAGTAAAAAAAACTAAAAACTAATACTAAAAGGCGTCGAAAAATTCCTCCTCATCGCTGCCGACCGGGAGCGTGCCCAAAAGGCTGGCAGCATTGCCACGCTGAATTGCAATGCTTAACCTTTGACCAAGGTAATAGCCAGCGCTTTGGTCACGGGTAGCGTCAACCAGCCGCCTAGAAAGTTCTTTACATATGATGTGGGCATTCCGACCCTTTCTTTTACAATTAGAGGATCAAGATGATGATATATAGACGTTTTATCTCGCGAAAGATGGTAAATGAGCCATACTTGTATGTCTAAAGTACCTACATGTCTGACTCCGTGATTCGGCCACTTTATATTGACTGCTTCTGAGTTGTCGTTTTCCTCGTACGAGAGAATAAAGCTGCACAAAGGTTATCCTTTAACTTCTCCCTTCTTCATCCGTGCCCTGATATACGTCTGTTTTCCATAGGAAACTACAGAGGCAATGCAAAGACGGTACTTGCATCTCCAGTGACGAAATATGCGATGGAGCTAAAAACTGTGCTGATGGCAGTGATGAAACTCATGCCCTCTGCAGGAAAACAAGGTAAGTAGTCAATTTTATCACCATCTATGTGTTGGCAGGTATGTGTGGGCAGGTTGATATAAAGGCATAGATGATAAAGGATTAGGAGAATATGGGGCATCTCTCATCATCATCACCTTTTTATCGTCCCGCTCCTAGGCACAGGCTTAATCACTACGCTTGCTTAATGCGGGTTGGTGATTTCAGACTATAGTCCAGGTTTCATCGAGATGTTTTCTTTCGCCTTTAATTAGTCATTGGTCTCCAAAATTGACTAAGAAAGTAGAAGAAGTAGTTGAATTGGTGCTTGTCTGACCTGAAATCGTCGTCCCGTCATCGTCCCACCTCAACTGCTTCACATGCCCTTGGTGCACCCTGCCGCAAAACGGACGAGGCTATGGCGACCGACTGGTGGCGGTATACCCACCACACGGTATCAAGTGGTATATTAAATGCCTTGCTCGGAGATCAGCAGCAGCATCTTCGAATCTAAAATATATACCACACTGCGTTGACCAACACGTAAGGCATGCCCAGCGCGGTGAGTATTGGCAAATGCCTCCAGGCTCGGGGAGGCCTTAGTCCAGCAGTGGACGTTTTTGTTTCGGCTGACGCGATGTTCTTCTACCTTCAGCTGTCCTCCGCACCTGTTCCGCTGCACGTACGGCGCTTGCGTGGACGGCACAGCGCCCTGCGATCACAAAGTAGACTGTGTTGACAGTTCCGATGAGCTAATCCCAAGGTGCAGGGGAGCAACCGGACTCACCAGGCAAGTCAATCACTTAATCTTCTCATAGCCTTAGCAAAACGAGCACTTGTGCTTATTTCGAATTTGCTCACGATTTAAGGTTGAATCTCTGACTCGTACCGCGAAATTCCAATATGGAATGTTTCTTTTTTACTTTTTGCCTAAAGGACAATGCTGTGGAAGTTGGGCTTGCGTGTTGCCCACAATAACAGTATGGTCCGTTAAGTTCCTAAGGCTTGTATTAGGTCACAGACCAAATTATTTTATCCATCCACCCCAGAAGTCTTCAGAAACCCGATTAGATATAATATCTAAGCCTTATCCATGTTTGTGTTTATATTTCTCTTCTTTTTTAGTAAGGAGTTCATATGTCTAGAGGGGGGCCTTACGATCCCGCCTGGGGACCTATGCGATGGTAATCCAAACTGCCCTGACGGCTCAGATGAGACTGTTAGAGTTTGCGGTGAACTAAAGTGTCCGGGAAATCTATTTCAATGTGCCTACGGAGCATGTGTGGACGGAAACTCTGATTGCAATGGGGTAAATATTTTTTTGTTAAAAATATATATGTAGTTAGAAAAATTATATAGATTTAAGAAAGTCTCACAGAGAAGCTCGGAGTCTGGAAGTTGGATACACTGACGTCTCATCGGGCTACGAGAGTAAGGGAATAGAGAGTGTGTCTACCACCTATAAAATGTCTTACACAATCCAAGTCCGGACGCCATTATAAATATTATAATAATAAGTTAATCCCCCCATATACATTTCATATGAAATGTAGCCAAGAAGACCACATAAAGTGTGTGAAAAAGACATCAGATCTCCTGTAGAGCCAAGGTTCCGAATCTACACAGTCTAACTCTAACTTCACAAATTCTACCTATCAAACAAAGTCAGACGCCAGAAAGTCAGGCAGTCGCCCCATATAAAACACTGGTTCTCAGCTGCATCCGGATACACTGGAAGCCGACCCCAACATAGCTGGTTAAAGACCAGGCAGATGAATCCTATAGCACCTCTTTTTCAGATTCTACTTAGTTGTAAAACCCTGTTGCTATGTTCAGGTGCAGGATTGCGCAGACGGCTCGGACGAGGCCGCCGACCTCTGCAACAGAACTGTTCCGCTGCCACTTGCAGTGCCACCGAGGATCAATGTGCCGTAAGTATTACATTTAAAAAAAGTAAATGTCTATACATTTACTTTTTTTTGTCCTTGGGAAATCATCTGAGGCCCTACCCGTTGTGGGTGACAGCGTGAGGGAGTGTCAATGTCAGACTTTTACTGACCCCAGCGTGTTCCTACGGGAGCCCTTTATGTGCCAGGGCCGCGGTAACTTTTTCGAACAATCCCGCAGCTCCAGCGGGCTCTGGCCCTAGTGGGCTCCGTTGGGGTTTGATGACTCTCTATAATAAGCGCGTGGAACAACGCTCACCGCCGACATGGGCCTGTCGTCTCCCAGGAGGCGGAAGGTCGATGAGCCACCCGAAACTCACCGCCCACAGACCCACGAACTAATTTGATTTTCATTAGTATGTTTCCAATCAGTGGCGTAGCTACGAAGGGGCTAACCGGGGCAGTGCCCCGGGGCCCCCAATCTCAGGTGGCCCCTCGAATGAACCTGAGAGGGCCCTTGAACAATAATAAAGACAGGTTGCGACATAAAAAAACCCCAACCTGTTTTTTACTCTTGGTGTACGGAACTCTAAAAATTTAACTATTGACTTTGACAATTAAACTTTATTTAGATACTATTCATAATTGCAATCTCAAAAAAAAAAACCGTTCCTTTGGTGGACGCTGAGCCTGAATAGCAAATTAGCAATTCTGTCTATCATTTAGAGACCACCAGCCGGGCAAGTGTCAGCTGCCACTGGTTCCTCTACATGCCCGGTACGAGAATGTGTCCGGAGGAATAAATTCGCAGTATTTGAGGCTGACAATCCGCTGCGAAGAAGGCTACGGAGGGATCGAGAAGCCTGATGTCCTCTGCGTTGATGGGACCTGGTCCGTTCAACCTTTTCCGGACTGCCGTCGTAAGTGGAGTTTTTAAGGATGCACACGTGACGAGATAATACCTCGGACGGAGCGTGAACGGTACCGGGACGTGATTGCCTGTGAGTGCTACGTTCCCGCCCCGTCCGTCTCTTCATGACATATGCGTTTTTCATATATATTTTGCACGTTTCGTCCCCACAGTAGGAAAACCTTCACGTATGGATCGGCCTTTATTCGTAACTATGTCGTATGTCTTTGAGATGTCTATGTAAAGTCGTGGTGGCCTAGTAGTTACATCATCAATCAAAAAATGATCAATGTAAAGACACAGCTTCGTTTACGATCTACGACTTTATTTTATGTATAGATTAGTATGATAATAACCTTCTTTTCTCAAAATAGGAATATGCAAGTTGGAGAAGCATCCCTCTGTGTCATACAAGTGCCAGGTCGCCACCAAAGGCATCGTAGGGACACGTGCCTGCAAGGAGGAGGAGTTGTCAGGAACCATCGTCGAACCTACATGCAACAAAGCCTACTACTCGTCCCGACTTTATCTAATGAAGTGCGGTGACGATGGTGAATGGGACCGCATTGTGACTTGCCAAGTAGGTAAGGCCAACCAGGTTAGTTGTTTATAGAAAACTGACGCTGTAGATGAAATTGGACAAAAGTACTCTGTGACTTGGACCTTACTAAGAATGCGAATAGGTATGCGATGACGAATAGGTACGTTGAATGAAGTTCTTGGGCGGTTTTTTCACCTTGGTGTTCCATAGAAGTCTCCCAACTGCGATTGTTCAACTTGTTGCTGCCAGTTTAGTTCTTTATTTTTCATGCAGGCGGGTTTTTTGTTTTTAGACAATATTTTTACCCGACTAGGGCGAAGCGAAAAGGAGGGTTATGATTTTGACCTGTTTGTATGTATGTATGTATGTATGTATGTATGTTCATCGGTTCCCTCATAACTTCTAAACTACTTATCGTAATTTAACAAATGAGATATCATTAGAAGCGTCTTAGCCGTCCGCTGGTTATAGGATATGTAAAATTACAAAAATATTCTTGTGGCGCCCTCTAGAGGACATTAAGTAGTCAACTTAAAAAAAAATGTCATCATAAGGTACCGTGTTGCATATCAAAAGAAAGGGCTTAATTAGCACATTTCAAAAATATAAATATTGTAGGTATTGTATGAGGCGCCTTCTGGAGAATGAAAACATCATAGTAGGCTCAGGTCTATAGATGGTTTATTTATTTGTGCCTTGGATCATAACAAATAAAGTGCCCTCATGATTCACGAGTTCTAGAGGAATTAGAAAGGTTGCGCAGTCTCCAAAATTATTAAAATAAAAAATAAGTTCAAAAACTAAAACCCGACTACTGAAATATCGCGCTCTAAAAAGCAAAAAACAAGATAATATGCATTAATGTGTTACATAAAATACTAATCATAAGGATGTTAAGATAGTAGCCGTAGTCGTATGCCGCTATGTTATTGATTTAGGGATGTTACTTTTCACTACATGTATGTATGTGCATACGACTACGGCTACTATCTTAACATCCTTATGATTAGTATTTTATGTAACACATTAATGCATATTATCTTGTTTTTTGCTTTTTAGAGCGCGATATTTCAGTAGTCGGGTTTTAGTTTTTGAACTTATTTTTTATTTTAATAATTTTGGAGACTGCGCAACCTTTCTAATTCCTCTAGAACTCGTGAATCATGAGGGCANGTGGCATACGACTACGGCTACTATCTTAACATCCTTATGATTAGTATTTTATGTAACACATTAATGCATATTATCTTGTTTTTTGCTTTTTAGAGCGCGATATTTCAGTAGTCGGGTTTTAGTTTTTGAACTTATTTTTTATTTATTAATATAGAGATAGAACTCTTCGTACTCGCGTTTAATATTTTTTGATTTCTGTATTCCAGATTGTGGTCGCTTGGCTTCAACCGGGGACGGTCTGGTGTCTGGTGGCTGGCTAGCTCGTCGAGGAGAGTTGCCCTGGCACGTGGCCATATACCAAAAGCCGACCAAATCACAAAACTATTACAAACAAATATGTGGAGGATCTCTCGTCAGCAACAGTGTTGTTATAACGGGTAAGATGGATGCAGAAGGTATCATTTCATCTTAGTAGGCTTTCATTCTTTGGTTGACCATGGATACTAACGGCCCTTCCCAATATTCTATCCAAGTGTTTTGCCTACTAGAGATAAGAATTAGACATTAGAGGCTAATGTCTAAATTTTATCTCTAGTAGTCTAAGCAGATGAATATGACGATATGGATATAGATAATGTAAAAGTTAATTTTAAACATTAACGGGCAGTTTCAGTGATTCCAGATAAAGTTTTAGATAAGTAGTCATAATTATAACATTTCTCTGGCGTTATCTGTCAGATAGTTATCTAATACTTTATTCGGAACCTGTGAAACTGACGCTTAGTATCTACTATCTAAGTACTCAAGTTTTCACAGCCGCCCACTGCTTCTGGACCGACAAGTTACGGAAAGCTTCGGAATTTGCTGTCGCTGCTGCCAAGCTGTACCGTGAATGGGACCATCCGGAGGATGCTCAAGCACAGAAATCAGATGTGAGGAATCCATACTAATATTATAAAGCTGAAGAGTTTGTTAGGCGAGGAAATTACTGAACCGAATTCAAATATTCTTTCACATGTTATCCGGATACGCGCGCAAAATGCCTCGCGAAACTGCCTCGCGAACTGCCCAGTGGTCGCATAGCGCGACTGCCGTGCCACGGGTCTTGGGTTCGATTCCCGGGCCAGGCCGAAATCGCTTTGTGGGTTTTAGAAGCTTTCACAAAGCAACCTGGAGTTTGGAAGTTGACGGTGTTGACCCCCGTGCCTGGGAGGGCACGTAAAGCCGTCGTCCTCGATTGTTACTCAGTAGCAGTCGTAGTTATAATTCCACGTCAGAGGCCGTCAGGCGGATTTGAGGAAACTCTGACACTAGGGCTTGTCAGGTGATTAAACCTGCAGCTCACTCGATAAGAAGAAGATCCGGATTCGGGAAGCAGTTTGCGGGACATGGGTGACCAAAAAATATAGTCAACAATATTTGTTATATCAACAATTTGCTGTTTACAGGTTAAAGAGCTTTACGTGCCGTCATTGTTCCAAGGTGGAGACCTGAATTACCAGGAGGATATAGCAATCGTTATTCTGGAGACACCAGTCGAGTACCACTTGTACGTCTTACCTGTATGCTTGAGCTTCGACCACTACTTTTTTAAAGTACAGATGAAGCCTGGAACTTTGGGCAAAGTAAGACAGTTGATTATCTAATACTTGATGTTATAACCGTTTTGAAAAACTCTTTCAGTGTAAGATGGCCCATAATATGGGTTGAGGAAGGTTATAGGCTACTTTTACCCGGGTGCGCGAAGTAGTTCGCACGGGATGCCATGGGACCACATTACTGCCAAACGCGGTGGAGCGCAGTGTTGATGAGATGTTCTCTTTGCCAAGCTATGGAAGATGGGACATGAACAGACTTATCATTTGATTGCGTAGATTGAGAATTTTTATATGTGTTTAAGTTAGCGTCACTATATCGGGCTTAGACATAGAAAAACAGTAATTCTATTAATTAAACCTTCGATCTTACAGGTGGCTGGCTGGGGTTTAACTGGCGAACTTGCGGGACCATCACAAGTATTAAAAGTGGTAGATCTACCGTATGTCTCGGACGACGACTGCCTTGCGATGACGCCACTCGTCTTCAGAGAAAGCATAACGGGAGACAAGATATGTGCTGGCTATTCGAACGGTGAGTCCTCAAAAGAAACCGCTATTGCCTCGTTGGTCTAGCAGTCTAGAAGTCACGCCAAAATTGCTTTTGTAGTTTCAAAGAATTTTTTCAGAAAGCAGGGTCTGTAAGTTGGTGATTACCCGTAACGACTGCCAAAGATGGACAAATGACAGACGGGACACACAAATTTATCGTAGTTTCCGAAATACGGAAGAACTCGTTATGACCAGATATGATATGAAGACCCTCCCACTTGCTTAACCTTATGATCGACCGATCCGCGTGGCTTTGACTTAGCCCCGAGCTTAGCACACATCGATCGAAAGAAGAGGCTAACTAAGAGATAACCTCTTCTTTGAGATCGATGAGTGCAGCTGTTATTTAGAGACGACTTCTTAATTCCATTCTAAGTTATGATGCGACTGACTACACTTTTGTTCTTTTTATAGGAACGGCTGTATGTAGCGGTGACAGCGGAGGGGGCCTGGCTTTTCCTGATATCCAACAAGGGAAACAGCGTTTCTACCTGAGAGGGATCGTGTCGTCCTCTCCAAAGCCGGGCGACACGAAGAAGCATTGCAATATCTTCACAGTCACTACATTCACGAATGTACTGCGACAACAATTCTTTATTAACAATTACTTATAAGAGTTATCAACTGTCCGCCATGTCTGTGCCGGCTCGGCCGTGCTGCGAAGCTGGCAGGTTATTTCCATCAAAGTGGAGAGGTGAAGTGTAGCGGAGAAGGGATGTGTGCTTTGTGTAGCACAGACGTGAGCTGTGAGAGATCGAAGGCAGCGGGGTGCGCGAGCGCGTACGCCGCCCGCCCGCTCGACTAGACGCTCTCCGCTCTGCCGCGCCGCTTGCTCGCTCGTTATACAAAGTTCTTTAAATGAGACATCTCCTCTCCCCTTCGCTTGATCCATTTCCACCAAAGTTAAGCGGAGAAGATATGTGCTTGCGGGTGCAGTTCCGTTAGGGCGGAGCGGAGAAGAGCTGTGACGCGATTCACCAATCACATGGCTTGAAATCCACGTCTCTTCTCTTTCAAGCCATGTGATTGGTGAATCGCGGCACAGCTCTTCTCCGTTCTGCTCCGCTCCTCCTCAATGGAACCGCACCCTATAAGTGCCCCTTTAATTTTCTATGGGGTCCTACACCACACTCACTATTGGTGCCTCGGTTCCCATGTACCTATAGTTTTAAAAACGCTGCCTTAAAGCCCGTTTACACATTGCGATTTCATTGTCCGTTGCTTGCCATTTTATTGCAAGAATATTTTACAGGCAACCATTTACCTATTGCACGATTACGTTTACATAGTGCAAGTAGCATCTCGCTGCAATAAAATGGCATGCTATGGGCAATGAAATCGCAACGTGTAAACGGGCCTTTATTATGTAAACACCCTTATATTTGTGACTCTATTCTTTACTCCAAATTCGTGCACAGATTTTGATGTAAGAATAAAATCTCCAAGGTTAACCTGTATAGCGGTGTTTTCTTTTTAGTTTACTTACGACCAAGTTCAACGGCAATGTAAAGGTTTGTTTTTAGGGTTCCGTACCCAAAGGGTAAAACGGGACCCTATTACTAAGACTCCGTTGTCTGTCTGTCTGTCTCCGGGCTGTATCTCATAAGCCGTGATAGCTAGAAAGCTGAAATTTTCACAAACGATATAAGTACTTCCGTTGCCGATATAACAACAAATACTAAAAATTAAAAAAACATTTATAGTAAGGGGGGTGTCTTACTCTGAAATGATTGACTTTGGGAAAAAATGGTTTTAGACCTATCTATAGACACACCCCACAAGTATAGGTTAGATGAAAAAAAATAATTTCAGTTTCAGTTCCATGTATGGGAAGTCCCCTTTAATATTATTACCTATTTTTTTATTTTTGCATAAGAATCGTAAAGCGGTTAATGTAATACATCTACTTACCGAGTTTGAATTGTGTAGTCTTAATAGTTTTGGAATAAAGTGGCTGTGACATATGGACGGACGGACAGACAGACATGACGAATCTATAAGGGTTCCGTATTTTGGCTACGCAACCCTAAAAACTGAAGAGTTTGTTGGTTCAATAGTTTTGTCTTTGCAGTAAATTGAAAAAATATATATATATAATTATAGTAGTCCTTTAATAAAATGTTCGTGGCTAGTAATTTTGGTGAAGGTGACGAAATCAGTGGGGGCCCAAGGGTCCTCTTGCATGGGTGCCGTCGACACGACGCCGCGGAGATAGTGCCGCGTGAGGCCTCGTTCTTCGTCTGGGAATGTGAGGCCCGACCCACTGTTGCCCTTGGTGATCTTCGTACCTGCCAAAATGGGAATGGAAATTAAAAGTTACACATTGACCTGCTTCCACAGTTTCACCCACCTCCTCAGAGAATATTATTGATACAAAAAACCGGCCAAGTGCGAGTTGGACTCGCGCATGAAGGGTTCCGTACCATTGTCTATGAAAAAAGTACAATAAGAATGGTCAAGTGTGAGTTACTGAAGTTGCACATTATTTCTAATAGACGGCGCTACTAGTATACAATTTTGCAATTAATTAATATACAGCAACAGCCTTAATAATTTATTTTTTTAAACTTTTAGTATTTGTTGTTATGGCGGCAACGGATATACATCATTTGTGAAAATTTCAGCATTCTAGCTATCACGGTTAATGAGATACAGCCTGGAGACAGACAGACAGACAGACCGAAGTCTTAGTAATAGGGTTCCGTTTGGGTACGGAACCCTAAAAATCACCACCTAACCAGGTATAAGCTCTGTCGTATCATCCTCTCTACTGAAGGTTCGACATCGCTGGTCACTGTGTGTGCATGCTTGCGAGAGGTTTTTAAGTATGTTTAAAGACGACATGAGTAAGAAGGGAGTGAATGTCAATATGACAGGAGGAAAGTTACAGAACAGGATAAAGAAGAAGAAGTTGTGCAAGACAGGTCACACGATCAGTCTGGCGTCATTGTGGCATCAGTCTCAGACTGATGAAAGACTGAGGGACAAAAAACGTGGTACATTTTGGACTATCAGTCCGTCAATCAACCGGTGACACGATCATTCTCCCATCATTCTGGACCAGACTGATGGAATGGACTGTAATAAAGAATGTACTGTGTTTTTCGTCCGTGAATCTGGCATCAGTCAAAACGCGGTACATTCTGGACCAGACTGATCGTGTAACCTGTCTCTAAGCTAGCAGATTTTTCGCATGCTCGGAATTAAGTTGCGATTGAGAGATAGAGTTGCTGGGGAGTTTGTTGCGCCACTTCTTCTTCCCGCTGGCTGAACCCGCTGGCACAAGCTAGTACAAGATAAAAACGTTTTCAACTCACGATTATTATCTAAGCCAGCGCAGAATTTGTCGCCTGTTAAGAACTCCTTAAAAGAAGCGGGTGACATGTCAGCGCACTCAGCAATCGGTATGTACGGGTAGTTATGTATTGATAACACGGAACTTTCAGTCACTGGGCTACTCCATACGGCCACCTGTGGAACAGAGTGTCACTGGCTTACTACTCAGATATACACCGTGTTCCTGAGGTTATACATTAACTTCGGCATGTTATTCAGTCCATTAAATTTACCATTTTTTACTATGGATACTATTAGAAATTCCAATTTAAAAAAAGAAACAATTCATACAAACTTAATGCTTAGATGAAATTTATCTAATATGAATTACTCTTTACCTTACCACTTATACCTACCTCTTTGATAGTTTTGGCTGCACAAAGTGGTAACATCTCACAAATAAAGACTTTCTTAAAGCACAACACAACATATAAATTGGTTAAACTTAAATTACCAATAACTTAAAAACTATGCCATTTAAACTACTACTTCTTTTGTACGAAATGTTTAGAGAGAGCTATAGAAGTATTATTCAAAATTAATGCATATCCTCAGGAACACGGTGTTTGGGAATGCCTTTAAACGCCGGCGCAGTTTTAGACGACGAGAAAAATAATTGTAATTTTAATGTGTACGTTTAAACTGCGGCCAGCCCATTGTTGAGTAGTGATTAGAGAGGCAGAGATGCAGCTGAGAACCAGGGTTTTACATGCAGCGACTGCCTATCTGACCTCCACAACCCAGTTATCTGAGCAACCCGATACCTCTTGTTAAGAAGACTGGTTGTCAGACTTTCTGGTTTCCGACTACCTATGACGACTGTCAGATATGTTCAAATGACAGCCGGGACCCATCAACTTATCGTGCCTTCTATAACACGAAGGAACTAGTCATGACAAAATGGTCATCACCTATCCACCGACTGACCGCGCTTTACTTAACCTTATGACCGATCGATCCGTCTGGTTGTTACTTACGGCCGTTCCCAATGACCTATCTCTGGATTTGCTTACTAAAGATAGAATTTTGACATTAGCCCCATAGAAGTAATGTCAAATTCCTATCTCTGTTAACCAAATCTAGAGATAGAATATTGAATTCCGCAATTAGCCACGAGCTCCTTGCCTGTTGAACTTTAGTAGTAAGTTTTACCACAGAATAAAGATGTACCAATAATGAAGCTGAGCATTGTTGTCAAAATGATGACGTAAGCACCGTCGAAGCTGTAGGGTGTCATTTGGTAGTACTGACTTAAAGATCTGTCAAACTTTAGTTCCTATTTTGTTTAAATGCTTGCTGGCGCGGCAGCTATAGGCGCGACAGTCAGTACTGACAGCACTGGTAAAGGTACATAAATGCTCGTCAATGCTCATGCGTGTGTGAGTGTGACATTTCGAACGTTAGTAGGTAGCTTTCCAACTGTTCTACATATATTTAAACTGTGGTTTTACCGTGCCGTTGTTGCCTTTCCTCATCTGCCGTAGGTTAAATTCGTAATCGAAGTTCAGACAGACTGGCATGACAGTCGCCGAGAACACTACAGGTTTCTTCAATGTCAGCAGGGCTATGTCTTGTTGGTAGTTAGTTATTACGTCCATGTACCGCGAAGGCACATTTATTTGTCGCACCTGTCAAAAACACAAAAACTAAGACAAGAATGGTCTGGTCATAAATGATCATGTAACCGGGTGACTGACGGACTGATGGTCCAAAATGTACCGTGTTTTTTGCCCGTCAGTCTTTCGTCAGTCTGTGACTGATGCCAGAATGACGATCAGTCTGGCGTCATTCTGGTCAGAATGATGGGAGAATGATCGTGTAACCGGTTGATTGACGGACTGATGGTCCAGAATATACTGTGTTTTTCGTCCGTCATGTCAGAATGACGCCGCATCGGATTGCTTAGTAATCGAGTTCGCGTTCATTAGCTGATACAGGACACGGCAACATAACCCGAAAAGTAATTTTTTTGCCTATGGGAAATCATCAGATGACCCCTCCCACTGTGTGTGACAGCGTGAGGGAGTGTCAGACTTTTACTGACCGAAACCCACCGCATTTCAAGGCCTTTTTGAGCCCTTTGTGTACCTGGGCCGCGGTAAAGGCCCGTTTACACATTTTTTATTGCAGCAAGATGCTACTTGCACTGTGTAAACGTTATCGTGCAATAGTTAAATGGTCGCCTATCAAATATTCCTGCAATAAAATGGCAAGCAACGGGCAATGAAATCGTAATGTGTAAACGGGCCTTAACTCTTTCGGACAATCCCGCTGCTCTTGAAAAGGTACTTACTTCATGTTTCGAGATGTACGAAGTCTGGTTAAGCTTGCTTGACTTATTTTTGAGATTTGCTTCAATGTCTAAGATCGGGCTTGACGGTTGGACTACTACCAAAAAGTCTTCAGCCTTGCGCAGGCTAAGCCTCCAGAAGCAGTGGGCAGCTGGAAATAGACTTTCGTTAGTGATGGAATGTTTGCTTAACAGGTCATAGTCTTATGTGATGGTTAAAGCGTAAAGGCCCATTTACACATTGCGATTTCATTGCCCGTTGCTTGCCATTTTATTGCAGGAATATTTGACAGGCGACCATTTACCTATTGCACGATTACGTTTACACAGTGCAAGTAACATCTTGCTGCAATTAAATGGCAAGCAACGGGCAATGAAATCGCAATGTGTAAACGGGCCTTAAGAGCTTTTTTGAATGGCATCTCGCAATTCAGCTTAGAGGCTGCTTACCGTTTAACCGGACTAGTCCCTGTGGATGCCTTAAAGTTAATGCCTCCAGCCAGGGTAAAAATACTTATAACTAAGCGACTACGCTAAGAGCTCCCGTGTGGGCTATGGACCTCGGCTTGGGGCGTCGCTGGGGGAGTACAGCAAGGAGCAGGCTGGATAATGGGGATTTAAAAGCAGTGGCGGCGCTAGGCGTCGGCGACGTCGGCGACCGCCGACGGCCTCGCGCCTGAGGGGGCCTCGCAGAAATAATCGATATGACTTTAACTTTGAAAAAAAATCGCGCGATATTTTCTTTTTACGTGCATTTTTTCCTATTTTTCCTAAAAATTTCGCGTGTGTTTTCTTTCTTTATGCCTCCAAAAATTGTGAGTAACTCCAACTATACAATATTAGTTGGTACACTTTACAAAAATTAATAATTGAAAATATATCAGTATCTTCAATTATTAATTTTTGTGACTTGACCTAAAACTGTCAAACAGATTGATATTTGACCAAACCTCACCCCCCCCCTACAGCACAAAAGCTCGATCCGCCTTGGGGCCTCGCGAACTTGATGTCGCCGACGTACAAATTTGGTCTAGCGCCGCTACTGTTTAAAAGCTACTGGCTCAGCTCGCGGACTGGCTCGTGCTAGAGTCGAGGAGGAGAGGGGGGGTTTGACTGGGAGATCGCGTTGTTCACGGCACGTTTCTTATAGTGACGCATAAAACACTGCCGTGCCTACATACGGTGAATTTACCGTAGATTCTTATCAGAAATACTTTAATGAATCATAAGGTTCATTATAAAACAACGTAAATACTTCTCGTACAAATACGAATTTGACGACTATGAAATTATGGGGCACCCGGTCTCACATTAGTTTAAGCTAATACAATCTATCAAACTTCAATAGATTTTTTTTAATTCAACTTTATTTCTGAAGTAGAAGGTTCAATATTGATTGTTTTTTTTACAGATTGGAGTACCTTAATATGTCTGTACAGACACCAGCACATCAACCTACCATAATTTATAATCTGTCAAATTTCTTCAATCGATTTTCAACCTTATCACAATAGTGGAAGGTTAAAGTTCGATTGGTCATATGATTGACCTGTTGGCATCTGTACAAATGATCTGATTATTACCTGACACGACGACTGTATTCGAGATGACAGTACCACCGCATATCCCTCGCCAAAACGTTTCTGCTTCCTCGTAAATATATGCATACCACGGCACAGTATTCCCGTTTCCAGGTAAAATGCCGCATTCTGTGGATTTTAAATAAACCAATTCAAATACAGACGTAAAAATCTTCATGTCTAGTAATCTTCTTCTTATCGAGTGAGCTGCAGGTTTAATCACCGAACAAGCTCAAATTCGTCTGAGGACCTCTTGTTTTTATCGATGGGGAATCATCAGATGATTCAGATGATCAGATGATGAAGAGCTCGTGGCTAAGTCAAAGCCGCGCGGACCGATCGATCATAAGGTTAAGCAACGCTTGACGCGGTCAGTCCGTGGATGGGTGACCATCTTTTCATAACGAGTTCTTCTGTGTTTCGGAAGGCACGATAAACGCACAGTTCAAATATAGAACAGTTGGGAAGCTACCTACTAACGTTCGTAACCGTCACACTCACACACGCATGCGCATTGACGAGCATTTATGTACCTTTACCAGTGCTGTCAGTGCTGA
>NWSH02000531.1:3927513-3941244 GCA_002382865.2 Heliothis virescens | reverse complement strand
GCCCTAAGAGGAGAGAAATTATGGAAGCCCTGTGGGGACTAACTCACATGTGGAAGGAGAGTTTCGACAGTACGCTAGTTAGTAACAAGCTTGTTCCAGACTGTCGAAGGCATTCGCTATGTCGAAGCACAGAGGACCCGTCGAGGGCTCCGTTGAATTCAAACCACTAAGTCGTGCTCAACAAAGAGGTTAATCCATTCATTTCTAAATTTCCAAAACTGTCTATTAGGAGTAGAGACTTTCTCTCGGGATACAGACTTGAGACTTATAAAAGTCTTTCACAGATTTTCAGTACTTACGCGGGCTATTCGCCAAAAGTAACCAAATAAAAAAAAAAAAAAAAAAAAAAAAAAAAAAAAAAAAAAAAAAAAAAAAAAAAAAAAAAAAAAAAAAAAAAAAAAAAAAAAAAAAAAAAAAAAAAAAAAAAAAAAAAAAAAAAAAAAAAAAAAAAAAAAAAAAAAAAAAAAAAAAAAAAAAAAAAAAAAAAAAAAAAAAAAAAAAAAAAAAAAAAAAAAAAAAAAAAAAAAAAAAAAAAAAAAAAAAAAAAAAAAAAAAAAAAAAAAAAAAAAAAAAAAAAAAAAAAAAAAAAAAAAAAAAAAAAAAAAAAAAAAAAAAAAAAAAAAAAAAAAAAAAAAAAAAAAAAAAAAAAAAAAAAAAAAAAAAAAAAAAAAAAAAAAAAAAAAAAAAAAAAAAAAAAAAAAAAAAAAAAAAAAAAAAAAAAAAAAAAAAAAAAAAAAAAAAAAAAAAAAAAAAAAAAAAAAAAAAAAAAAAAAAAAAAAATTTTTAAAAAAAAACAAAAAAAAAAAAAAAAAAAAAAAAAAAAAAAAAAAAAAAAAAATTTTAAAAAAAAAAAAAAAAAAAAAAAAATAAACACCTTAGATGTTGACCACTCAATTTATTTTCGCTGTTTACCAAATAAAACAAGCAGGACAATATGTAATTCAGAAATCTCCCAAAGATCATACACTTGATGATCTCCTACAGGGCCCCCGCGCACTAGTCAGCCTGGCTGCGCAGCCAGGCTGCGGCAGCCAGTAAAACATATGACGTTGTATAGGAGCCCGCGCACTAGGCAACCACGAATTCCCGGCTGCGGCAGCCAATACAACGCGCTTGTTTGCACGGCAGCCGGCTGGCTGCGCGCAGCCAGAACGTGTGTAGGCGAATGTATGTGGCTGCGGTCAGTCTCCGCGCACTAGTTGTAGCAGCCAGACGTATTTTGCGTTCCGAACTTTGATAAGATGAATTATAAGTTCTTCCACGTCCATATCGCTCGACGGAAGGATCTAGACTAGTCGTTGATTGGCTGCTATAACTGGCTGCGCAAATATTCTGGTTGCCGCAGCCTGGCTGCGCAGCCAGGCTGCCCAGTGCGCGGGGGCCCTAAGGGGAGAAATTATGAAGCCCTGTGGGACTCTCCTGTGGGAAGAGAGTTTCGACAGGTACGCCTAGCTTAGTACAGCTTGTTCCAGACCTGGTCGAAGGCTTTCGCTATGTCGAAGCACAGAGAACCCGTCGAGGGCTTCCGTTGGAATTCAACACTAGCGTGCTCAACAAAGAGGTATAATCCATTCATTTCTAAATCCAAACTGTCTATTAGGAGTGAGACTTTCTCTCGGGATACAGACTTTGAGACTTATAAAAGTCTTTCACAGATTTTCAGTACTTACGCGGCTATTCGCCAAAGTAACAAATAAAACACCTTAGATGTGACCACTCAATTTATTTTCGCTGTTTACCAAAATAAACAAGCAGGACAAATATGTAATTCAGAAATCTCCAAGATCATACACTTGATGATCTCCTAACGAAACAGCGAAACAGTCTAACATTGAAAACGATTTCTTTGGAAAAGAACAAGGCTTCTGTTCACACGGGGGGTCAGGATGTGCGCACACTCGCGGTGGGGGGAAGACCTTGCAACCTTTCGGGCACGGCGGCAACTTTTTTTCTGGCTGCTTCGGTTCTGGCCATGACGGGATCGGCGACCAAGGTTCGAAGTCTCTAGCCATCATAGTCTTGGAATCTTGTTTCCTGAGTAGACATCCGATATCTATTAATTGCGTCTTACCCCGATGTATCAAATTTCCTAACATCCTGCCCAAACTTTGGAGACGGTCTACAACCTCCTCAGTTAAATCAGCCTTGGATCTCATGGCACAGATCCCGACACCAGCATCATTCATTTCACAAACCATTTCTGGTCCCACTTCTATTGCGTGAGCATTGATGTTTGGCCCCAAGTGTAAACCTGAGATGCCCAAGTCACAGGCGGTGCATTTTCTCGTACGGGGCCTACTCGGTTTGCAAGCGTTTGGGAACCGCTTCAGGGTAGGCAAGCCGAAGCTAGGTGGTGGTATTGGACTTCTTGGCAGTGACCTGGGTCCTGTAGGAGGGCAGCGTGGTGATTTCCTGGAACATTTTGCTTGGGCAGGTTCAACTTCAATACCTAACGTTTTGAGATCATTTCTGCATTCAATTATTCGACTCCTTTCTCTTACTCTTTTCAAGAGCTCTGATAATGCTACATTCTCACTAAGATTGGGCAGACTGAAGGTTTCCGATAGGTTTGCCGTTACGTTGGCAGATTTAGGCCTGGTAAATTTTTTCAAGTATGCATCTAAGGCTTGATGTCTTTTATTATCGAATGTACTTAATAAACCGTTATTAGACTGCTTCGTTCCAGATTTTTTGATAGCCTTCTCAAAAATGGTTTCCGTGGTGTCTATAATATTGCTGTTGTCGCAAGTACCAACGGCAGGCTTCGGTGATATGGGACAGGTTTCGTTGCATGTTAAAACATAGTATGGATCTAACTGTTGGTTCACTAGTTGTTCAGGTAAAGAAACCTTATCAGTTGCGTTTTTTTTTGTCTTAGTCATTTCCGCTGGTTCAACGTTTTCGTCCCATATGCCATCTGATACGTTGATATTAGTTTTGTTAAAGGATACCGGAGTGGTCGTTTTGTCAACGGTGGTATTTAGTTCTGCTGTCTTGTGCCACGTGCCGTCCGGTACGCAGAAATTACTATTTTGTGTTTGTGAATAGGGAGCGTTTTCTTGGGTTGTGTTCACATTGGCTGAGTTAGTCTGATTCATATCCGCCCACTCTTCTTTTGTACTAGTCTGAGCTTTTAGTTCGTTGGAGGCTTCATCAGTACCTCTATAGTAATTATCCTGCATCTGTTTTGCAGTTGAATCAGAAGAAGTTTGTTGGTTCTCCCACATGTGGCCCGGACTCATATTACGCAGGTAACATGGCTCCGGATCTGCTCCAGTTTCATACATGATGTCTCTATGTTTATATTCTGGTTGATACTCCTGGTCGTTCCCTGTTTTGCTTGACGCATCCATTTCGTATGGAGGTGAATTGTAATTCTCTTTCGCATAAGACTTAGTTCTTTGTATTTCGCTTTGGTCGTCTAGTCTTGGTTGTATTTGTTGACGTCCCCATTCATTTGCCATCTGTTGGTAATCATTATTATTCATCGGTTGGTAGTATGGGGATGTCTTATTGAGTTCTTTAGCATACATTTTTTGAGGGTATTGGTTATCTTCTTTTTGTTGATGATATTGTTCGTTCCACATCCTGTTTGGCGCATCAGACATACTGTAATATGGGTGTTTTTCAATTTCAATCTCGTCAGTCCCTTGTCCGTATCTATCAGGTTTGGAGTATTCGTCATTCGGTATATTGTTTGAATAGTAAGTTTGATCTGCAATTGCTGCGGGAGGCGATTCTTGTAAAAGTTCGATTTCCATATTTTTTTGACCAGTTGATGATTTTGAATCGTCTGGTGTTAATGTTGACTCTAACGTCACTTTATTCCAATTAGATGCGATAGTATCTTCATAAACTTCAGATTCAGTATCATGTTCTCTTGTTGAAAATAATTGTTCGGCTGATCTTAACTGCTGCATTTTTTGCTTGGCTAATAACTTATAATCTGCATGCATTTTTTCTTGTTTTTCGGGATGTAAAGCAGCAGGCATAAAATAGTATGAAGATTTCATATTCTTCTTAGTGGTTTTAGGGGATTTATGTGCGTTTTTAGTGTGATAACATAATGCCTGTCTATGATACGGATATATGAAGACTTGATTTGGATGCATGCTATGTTTCTCCTCCTCTCGGGCGACTTCTGGAGCAGATTCCAAAACAACATTCTCAAGTTCTTCGACTTGCCTCGGCAATATTTTGTCCGTGTTCAAAATTTGTGATGATAATAACTTTTCAGCTGAAGAATATTCCTCGCTGAATATATGATCTTCTTCGCTAGTATTCCCTTTTGGTTCTCCACGTGCTTCGTCCATTTGGACAAGGTCATCTTCAATGGCTGGTGAACGGGCTTGGTTTTCAGAAACGCCGAGTCTCTCCATTTCATTAAGTAGTATTTCATCTATTTTCCCTATGGGAATGTCCAGACAACGTTTGGCTACTTCGTCCAAGTCAGTCTCTTTAACCATATTCGCAGTTTTGTTAGGATGAAAGTTGTCAGGTTTTTCCTTAAAGCTGATTTGGGGATCAGCCTCTCCCAAAACCCTTGGAGATACATTAAAACCTTCTATTTTGGGCTTGTGAGCTTCAACTAATGGAGTCTCATCAATGTGCTCTACTTTTTGAGCCAACTGTTCTTCAGTCTCTTTTGCAGTAGTTGCTTGCAGAATAGTATCATCGCGTTGCTCTTGAGCCATAAACTCATTTAAAACATTATTGATCTTTTGGTTTTCAGCATTGACGCTGCTTTCCTGATCACATTCTGGCATGTCCGTTGCTCTCAACATTTCACGATTATTAGCATTTGAGTAATAAACCCGTCTTTCATCATTAATCATTTGCGATAATTTATCATCTTGGTGTAAGTCATTAAGGGCCTTGTGTTCAAGTTTTTCCTGGTCATGAACATATCTATCTACTTCTTCATAACTAGCAGTTTCTCGTAGTGGTAAAGGTTTTTCTACGAGTCTCGGGTCATTATTCAATTTGCTCGTTAAGTCGTGGTCTTTGTCAATGGTCAAGCGAGTATTCAATGTTTCTCTCACGAGATCCAAATGTTCCCCTTTAGCAATTTTACCTTTCTCAGTATCAATATCTTCGCAATGATCAAGTTCGGGAAGTTTATTAGTGACGGGTTCACGAGACGTTTTGAAGACGCCTAACTGCACCCTGTTATCACTAATTGGTGTTTCTGATTGAATCCTTGCCAGTTCAGATTCATTTATCTTACGTCTGGTTTCTTCGATGTTGACGCTATGGGAGCAGTATTGTTCAGTCAACATATCTGTGGTCTCTGACCTGCCAAATGCTTTATCTATGATTCTCTGGCATTTCTCGCAGTGTGATTCTTTTGGTAGCAGTCTAGATGAAATAAGGGGATTAATTACTTCTTTGGCCGTTTCTTCGCCCGGCTTAGCATGTCCCTTCACAGTTGTATCAACTAAAACGGGTTCTCGATTGCATTTAATAATATAGTCTGCACCTATGTCCTGTTCTGCGTTCTTATCACCTTTGCCTCCATCTTCAGGTGTGGTCGATTTCGGAGATTTCCTTTGCACAGCATAGGAAACTGAAAAAATAGCGAAAAAAGCCATGAGTTTGGATTGTAAAAATTAAACAAATAATTAGATTTGTTGGAATCAGAACTTATAATTTTAATCATCTCGGCAGGCTTTTTCCGCCATTTTTCCACATTCGTAATCCAAAAAATGACAGTTGTTTTTTTTTAAATAACTTTACGAATATTTTTTTTAAAAGTGACACGTAATACGCGGCTGCGGAAAAATAACGAAAATTATATATCTGATGCTAAGGTCTGAGCATGCGATTACCTATAATCAAATTGAGTTAAAAATTAACACAAAATCTGTCGAGATTTAAAATAAGCCAACACATGAGAACTCTGGTCAGTGGGTATCTTTTTCCCCTCGTAAGTTTCGTCATAAAAGATTCCCACATAATGTGTCAGCAGATGGCTGCAGACTGACTCCGATAGAGACCAGAAAGTAGTGCCGTAATGACAACATAGCTACAGTAGCAACTGCTAAAGTGCCTTTTACCTAAATACCTTTATCTAAAACCCTTCTTGCCTAGCCTTTTGCCAACTGTTGGGGTCGGCTTCGAGTCTAACCAGATGCAGCTAATACCTAGTGTTTTACATGGAGTGACTGCTTATCTGACCTCCACAACCCTGATTGTCAGTCTTTATGGCTTCTGACTACCCGTAACGAGTGCTAAAGATGTTCGGTCAGTGGGTCATCTTACGGGCAGAGTCCCACCAGTTTATCGTGCCTTCCGAGACACGGAAGAACTGGTTATGACAAGATGGTTACCCATCCGCGGACCGACCGCGCCAAGCGTTGCTTGACCTTATGATCGTTCGATCCGCGTGACTTAGCCCCATCGATCTCCCTAGGATACCCACTGACCAAAATGTCTCCTTTCCTTATGCTAGATAGAAGAGGAAAACAGAGAAACCCAATAAATTCGCGAAACTAAAGCGGGGGCGATGCCACACCACAAACCCGACCCTAAGACAAGGGTTACACGATCAGTCTGGCGTCATTCTGGCATCAGTCTCAGACTGACGGACAAAAAACACGATACATTTTGGACCATCAGTCTGTCAATCAACGGGCTACACGATCATTCTCCCATCATTCATGACCAGACTGATGGTCCAAATGTTCAGTGTTTTTTGCCCGTCAATCTTTCGTCAGTCTGTCACTGATGCCAGAATGACGCCAGACTGATCGTGTAACCCCTGTCTAAGATCTACATATCGCCACTGACAATACCGTCAGCATTCCAAAATGTTGGGCCTCCAAAATTTTAAATCCGATTGCCATCGAGTCGCTAAGAGATGGACAAAAGCTCTACTTACTTATGTCAAATTTGCCGGGCGGAAATCTTTGGTCACCTCGCAGAAGGCGTGGGACAAAGGCCAGAGTCCACACCTTCTTTATTCTTGAAATTGTTGTGCGTAACATAATGGTGCAGCTACATTAATTTAGAATGATAATCAGCGAAAATAATTAATTACATTTTTCTGAATTCTTATCTAGGATACAAAAATAATTTGACAACACGAAGCTTTTGTTCAAATTTTGATTTGCATTTTGTCGTTCGATGGTCTACTTGAATTCTATTTTTTCAGAATTTATACTGCCAGTAATACTTATCTGCTAAGAGATGAAACAAAAAGTTTGTATTGTTTTTCGAATAAGCAGAGGAAGAGACTTTGAATTGGGCCATTAGAACTCTTATAATATTATATTATGCTTAAAATTGGCAAGTTTCATTAATTTCGTTACTTTACGTGCCGGAAACAAAAAGTCTGAACTTGAAAGTGGAAGGCTGAGTAAAATCATACAGGTCAAGCAACGCTTGGTGCGGTCGTGGTTCGGGAAGCGTCAAATTGTGCCCGGCTATCATTTGAACATCTTTGGCATTCGTTACGGGTGCCAGAAGCCTGTAAAATATGACAACCAACTGTGTGTTCTATGTGAGCGTCTGAATGCGAACGCGTGGCTTCGGCACGTGCGACGTAGCGCGATACGGTGACGGGCGAGGGCGCGGCGAGCACATACTAAAAAAATCTAAAAGGTCCGTCTTTTAGATTATAAAAAAATATTGCATACGTATTTTTTCGTTTTTCATCTAAACAAATAATTACGTAGTTATAGACCGCTGAAATTGCGCGTGACGTCACGCCTACGTACAATTTTGACATAGGCGTGACGTCAGGACCCCCCACTCCTGAACTTTGATACTCATTATCTTTGTTATTATTGATAGATTTTTAAAAACAAAAAATATGTGTCCAATATTTTGCGATAGTCTAAATTACGGACTAAATGGATTTGCTTATTTTTTACCCTGTCGTCATGCCTATTCGCTTCGGATCACTTAGCAACGCCTTTACATTGGTTCTCCCAAGCAGGACGCGCCCTTAACGACGATTAACGGATCGGATCACTCACTGACATGGACGTATATAAGGGGGGTGTTTTGGGTGTCCGGACACCCCCCATTCATATCTGTCTTACTTGTCCAACAGAAACAAATTACATGCACCGCGCCGATTTTAGAAAACAAACGTATATAAAAACGTAGTATTTTAAATCTATTACTCTAAACTTTCAACTTTGTTGCTTTTAAATAAATATTGCAATACATACATTACATATAACTTTCTTTAAAGGCACCTACTTAGAGCAAAGGCGGCGATAGGCGTCGGCGACCGCCGACGGCCTCGCGCTTGAGGGGGCCTCGCAGAAAAACTAGTTACCTATCTATTTTCGTTTCGCCAACCACGTTTAATCCTCGATCAGATAAAAAAATTTCGCGCTCGCTTCGCTCGCGCATTTATATGACACAGTCTGCATTTTTCTTGGCTTTATGCCCCCACAAATTAACTAAAACAAATGGCGGCAATTTCAGCTTTACAAAATTCATAGGATACATTTTTGTGACTTAATCTAAAACAACAAAACTAAATCGCACTCGCTCCACTCGCGCCCTTTTTTTTCGATGTTTACACGTCGAGCTGGAAAAATTTCGCGCTCGCTTCGCTCGCGCATTCATATTTTTTGCTTTCTACTTCTTTGCTTTATAAATTATACATTAGGTACCAAAATTGTGTGACAAACCAATCACCTTCCCCTCTCCGACCACGGCAACAAGGGCCTCGCGAACTCGATTTCGCCGACGTACACATTCGGTCTATTATATATTTCGCCGCCACTGACTTAGAGTAACCTAAGTTATACATATATTATAGATACCTGCGACTACACTTGCGCGTTATAGTTGCAGGCAATGTTTAATTTGTAAATGATAGATTAAATTGGCGTTAAAGCTCGTTTTTTATTTTGGGGACCCCCCCCTTGTCAAAGCTATAGCTACGTCCGTGCTCACTGACCTCTATAATACCACAGAGGTCAGTGGGATCACTGATTGGCTGGATCACACATTGGGTCGGATCGCTGGGGGAACTGCTTATGAAGTCCTTCCATGTAACAGACTGGAAGTTTACCCCAACATAGTTGGTAAGGGCCAGCCAGATGACGGGTGTATAGGTAAGACAACGCACGATGTGATAGAAATACGCATACGAATATCGTCATAAAATAGTTATATAAGTTCTAGAAGTAATAGAAAGGAACATGACGTATGTAAGTACGGACGGAAGTATGGACGTACTTGTAAGCTATAATGCTGCCAAGTTTCATGAAAATCCGTTCAGCCATTACAGAGTGATTGAGGAAAAGAAATTCAAATAGTAATGTTCGTAGGTGAGACTGCCACTACTAAATAACGTGGCTTTGTATTATGAAAAGATTTTTTAAACAAAACCAGTAGATCGAGGTGAATATTACATTTTATACACGAGATTTTATTTTTTTGTATCATCCAAGGAGCCGAAACTGAACGCTTTTGAACGAAACTTTTTTCAAACAACGTTTTGTTGCTACTACAAGCAATGAAAGTGTTAAAATAAAATTGTGCTCCGTCTAATAAGAAGTAATAATTTTATTTAATATCAACTAAAAAGCTTTTTTCAACAGATATTATCCCAAATTCTTATAATTATCCACTCCTTAATAATTAAATTAGTGTATTGCTGAAAAGATTGTGTTATGAATAAATATTTGTCAGTAAACAATTCAAACTGTATTCTGATAAGACAACTTTGATGAAACGAAACGTCATTTCAAATGCAAGAAAATAACAAAGATGGCTGAAGAACAGGTGAGAACCAAAATATTATGATTTCTATAAGAATTTGTATAAATTTACTACCGATGTTGCATGGAACACTGCATAAAAACCTTCCAAATAAATATGGTGACCAGATTTTTCAGTTGCCGCCACGAAATTCATTAATATTGCCGTTGTTATTAGGTGTTTGGCCCGTGAAGTGGTATTCCGAGCGTTTAATTCACTTTATCGGCTTTATTTTAGTTATTTATCAATAATTAAAAGGTTTGTTGGCTATTTGAGAGTAGGTCGTTGTATGGTAATGCCGGCACTTTGGTTATATCGGGATGTTTACACACGATATCCTTGAAATGTAATCATAATTGAACTAGGTTTTCTAGTGTCGTTGTGCCCCCCTAGTGCGTTTTGAGATTTGTGTTGTTCTACTTTAATATTTCTACGTTATTACCACGTGAAGTCTTACATTAGATGTTGATGTAATTATTTCATCATCTATTTAATAATATTTAGTTCAACTTTTGCTTATTTTGAAGGACATTTTATTTTTTGATCTCTAATGTTTATTTTAATTAATATTTTAGAATACGTATTTACACTTATTTACAGGATAATAAAAAAATATAAGCCCAAACGGTTCGAAAATATAGTAGCCTCACCGGCAACTATATTTTCGAACCGTTTGGGGTTGAAACCCTCGGGTCGTGGGGTCCGAATGCCCATTCTTTATTTAAAGAATTATCCAAACGGCTGGTTGACGCTTCCCGTGACCAAAAGGCTGGCTATTACCTGGGACAACGGATCAGCATTGCCATCCAACGAGGCAATGCTGCCAGCCTTTTGGGCACGCTCCCGGTCGATAGCGATGGGGAGGAATTTTTTGATGCATTTTAATAGTTTTGTTTAGATTTAATTTGTAAATATCTCTTTTTTATACTTTTGAAGGACCAACCCTATTGTTAAATGACAAATTGTGTCACAAATCTTGTGATAGAAAAGTTGACAGTTCTTGTAGTTACTTTCAGTTCTGTTAACTTGAAAACTTTTTAATTTTGTTATTTCATAATAAAATTCTACTATCATTTCTCAATGAATGAAATAAGGTTAAATAAGTCATCAGATAAGTAGATAGAAGTCCAAAATCCAAAATTCATGACTACAAACTCTTGTTTCTTTATTTTTTACTCCAAAAACTATCAATTAACAACTAAGCATTGTAATAATTTGATAAGATCTACTTATACACCGTGTTCCTGAGGATATGCATTAATTTAGAATAATAATTCTATAGCTCTTGTTAAACATTTCGTACAAAAGAAGTAGTAGTTTAAATGGCATAGTTTTTAAGTTATTGGTAATTTAAGTTTAACCAATTTAATTATGTTGTGCTTTAAGAAAGTCTTTATTTGTGAGATCTTACCACTTTGTGTAGCCAAAACTATCAAAGAGGTAGGTATAAGGTAAAGAGTAATTCATATTAGATAAATTTCATCTAAGCATTAAGTTTGTATATATTCTTTTTTTATTGGAATTTCTAAGATTGAATAACATGCTGAAGTTATTGTATAACCTCAGGAACATGGTGTATAAGAGAAAACAAAAATTATTATTATTATTTAACCAAATCTCTGCTTGTATGAGTCAGTAACAATTTGGGCACAAATTTAAGCCTTGGGGTATAATTTATCTCAGCCTAAATAACTTCACTTTAGAGGCTAGGTAGACCTAACCAAGAAGTATGAAAGAAAAGGACATTGGGAAAATTGTATGGACCCTGGATGATATATCAATATCAATGGATATGGTATAGTCCTATTCCTATCACAAAATTAAATTTTTATGCTTGTGAAACATTTATTTCAAAAGCAAATCTATTTTTCTATACTAATATATAAAGGGGAAAGGTTGTTTGTGTCTTTGTAACGAATGGGCTCCGGATCTACTGAACCGATTTGAATAATTCTTTTACTGTTAGGAAGCTATGTTCTTTGTGCTAAACATGGGCTATGTTTTATCCAAGAGATGCGGATGAGTCCGTGTAAAACGACTAGTAATATGTATTTTGCTTCTGAAGTGTTATGGCTTAAAGTTAGGCGAAGTAAAATACTAATTAGTAGTTAAATTATTGATATTCATAGAACATTGTTGTGGTAGTACAGTTCCATTCTTAATTTGAAATGCAATTAAAGAGCATTAAGGCCCATACAAATAATGTCAAATTCCTATCTCTAGTTAGCACATCAGCAGATAGATACAATATTGGGTATGGCCATAACCTAACATACCTTAGTGTCAACTAGGGACCCTCCCCAACACTAACCTCTCAAGTAAAAGTGTGTGGGTTCCATTCCAGATCAGGCAAGTCCAATGCAACTTTTCTAAGTCTGTATGTACTTTCTAAGTATATCTTAGACTCCAATAGTTGATAAAAAGGTTAAGGAAAACACCTTGAGGAAACTTGGACTATAAAGTCTAAAATCACCAACCCATATTGAGTAGGCATGGTGATTGACGCTCAGTCCTTCTCTGTGTGAGAGGAGGCCTGTGCCCACCAGTGAGACGATAAAAGGATGATGAAGATGATTTTTTTTTGTTCCCAGGAGGTGATACAAATAGAGTTGTTATGCAAACAGCTGTACGAGTCCCAGGACCCGCTCGTCAGGGAGCAGGCGGAGAAGGCGGTCGTCGGATTCCAGGTAGGCATTTCATCGTCTGCCTAGTCTTTTCCTATAATATAGTTGGCTTCTATATAACTAGATGACGCTAAGCTGGGAAGTTTGTTCCATCATTTCTTCTTCCCAGCTAAAATACATAGGAAGTGGTGGTTTTGGGGGCTGTTTTTAGTAAAAATTTAGACAAAAGTGCTGATTTTCAGCCTTTCAATAAATAAATTTTTATCTTTAGCTATCTTGAAATGGGTTTACCCTTTATCTGTCGTCGTTTTTTGAATCCTCATAGAGTTGGTTCTATTTGATTACAGGAGTCTCCGGATACTCTAAGCAAATGTCAGGCGTTACTTGAGAGGGCCGATTCCAGCTACTCACAGCTGCTAGCCGCCACTACGCTTGCTAAATTAATCAGCAGGTATGTGTTTTTAGGGTTCTGCTTCTGTATCATCTATAAAAAATCACGTTTGTTGGAAGGGGGCCCCCTAAGATCTTTAATTTATTTTAGTTTTCACTATTTGTGTTTATAGTGACAACAATGATACATCTATTTGTGAAAATTTCAGCTGTCTAGCTATCATGATTCTTAAAAAACCACCTGGTGACAGACGGACGGAGGGACAGCGAAGTTTTAGTAATAGGCTCCCCTTTTACCCTTGGGTACGGAACCCTAAAACTGGGTCCTTTTACTAAGACTTCCCTGTCTGTCTGTCACCAGGTTTTTTTTTATATTTAAATTAAGTATCTTTAGGTGTAATTTGACCTCATTGGCATAATAATATAATAATAATAATGGTCACCATGCCGAGCTGCCGAACTGATGGTCTCAGGTTCAATTCCCGGTACGGTCAACATTTATATGATGTGCATATTTGTTGGCTGGGTTTTACATATTTTTAGGGTTCCGTACCCAAAGGGTAAAACGGGACACTATTACTAAGACTACGTTGTCTGTCTGTCTGTCTCCGGGCTGTATCTCAAAAGCCGTGAAAGCTGAAATCTTCACGTATGATGTATTTTTGTTGCCGCTATAACAACAAATAAAAAAAAAAATGAGTGGTCTCCATACAATAAACATGTGAAACCGCAAATTATAACTTTGTTATTCATATATTTGTACGAAAAACAATGTTATTTTTTGCTGTCTGAAAAAAATTATATTTTGACTAGTTGTAGGTAATAGATACGTTCATTTTTCATAGATTAGGTACGAAACCCTTCGTGCGGGAGTCCAACTCGCACTTGGCCGGTTTTTCTATACTAATATTTATTTATTATTTATTTATTATTTATTAAATACTTTTTGCACATTTTAATATACAATGGCGGACTTAACGCCTTAGGCGTT
>NWSH02000531.1:3899282-3922046 GCA_002382865.2 Heliothis virescens | reverse complement strand
GGAGTTTAAAAGAGTCTGACAGATTGACAGTCGACTCGTGTCATGCAGATTTTTATGGCGGCTAAACGTTTCAGTTCACATGTTGAAGAATACGAATTACTTAATTAATATTGCTTTAAATAAGAGAAAACATCGTTAATCACTACAACATAATTTTTTTAATAATTATTGATACTTATTAATAAGTCTTTTTTTTAATATTAATTTATGAATTATTATTAAATATCGTACTTTTCTGCGTACGGCGAAACGTGTAACTATTCCACCACAGTTAAAAAATGCTTTAGAATCCGTAGGATATTTATTTATTTATTTATTACTATTACAATTTTTATTTCAATATATATAATAAATCTATGCCCCGCAAAACCGTTTGCACGGTTTGTCTATATATATAATAATCTTTTATTTAAATTGCAAACAGTGACATCTAACGCAAAGTGACGAACTTCTATGACATTTCAAACCTCATACAAAAAATATTGTAGGGACTGTTATGCCCCTGATTGATACGAATGAATATTTACTTGTGGGTAAACTAAAATGAGGATAAAATACATGTGCTAAAACTATATCAAGTTATATTATACGAACTAAGATATTAAAATATTTAAAAGGAAAGAAGAAGTAAATTCACAAAATATACACTACTAAGAAATTTATAGAAAGAGTAAGTATTATATTATTGTAATTTGTCGAATAAAGACCAGTGCCGGTACTCAAGTGTCAGTCGTCACATACCTATTACACAATTGGTTTCAGGTCATATCAAGCAGTCGAGGAACCATCGGACTTCACCGGGTATTTATCCAGAAGCGGCTTCAATTCATCCATAGACGAAATCCTATGACGGTTGCCATCTGAAGTCCTAACAACAATCACCCCGTCCTGCGACCAACATGACCGCATTCCAAAGTGTTGCCTGGCCTTGGTGAAGATGGACTGTCTGGTCTTCGTCAAGAACTCTTTCACTGCGATTTTAGTTCCCTTCAAGCCAGTCTTCGCCTTCCATATCGCCGACTTTACATCAAGATCAGAGAACCTCACAAGGATTGGCCTCGGGTGATCCTTACTAGAACTGCCAAGACGATGTGCCACTTTTATATTGCACACTGCAATATCCTTCAGAGCCAACTTGCCATTGAGAATATTGAGTATAGTGGAAGTGCAGACCTCATTCTCAGCTTCAGGAACTCCTTGAAAAATTAGTGCCTTCTTTCGGTGCCTCATCTCCAGACTATCGATATGCAGAAGACACTCAGCAATTTGCTTCCTGAGTAAACCAAGGACACTGTAGATAAGCTCCCTAAATGCTCGGAACTCCTCTGCAATCTTAGCCACAGTGTCATTAGCCGGTCCTGCTGCCTGAATTTGTGCCCCGAGCTCATCCATCTTCTTGGTGAAGTTCTCCTCAAGACTCTTTTGGATGGACAGAATCTCCGAAAGCTGTGACATTCTTGGATTGCTTGTGATTTTGTATATTTTGTATATTTTATTTAGTGTTGATTGGTGATGTGGCAGGTGGTGTACAAATATGATCTCAATTGTTACATTAATTAATGTAAGTATTATCCAACTGAGATGCAATATTTCCCAACAAAAAAAAGCTTTTAAATTTTAAAAATACTATTAAAAATAAATTTAAAAGGCTCAGAGTAACTGAGTAACGTATTGACTTTATGGACACCTACCCCCAAAAAAAATAAATAAATAAAATATTATAAAGAGGAAAACTTTGTTTGTTTGGTTGTAATGAATAGGCTCAAAAACTACTGGACCGATTTTAAAAATTCTTTCACCATTCGAAAGCTACATTATCCACGAGTGACATAGGCTATATTTTATCCGGGTACGGGCAGTAATTCCCACGGGACAGCGGGTGAAACCGCTGGCGGAAGCTAGTTATTTATATAGTGTAAGTGTATGTAGTTTATCAGTTGTGTTAGCATCCATAATACAAGCTAATCAATAGCTCACCATGGGGCTAACCGACCGTGTGTGAAAAGTGTCCTGATATTTATATTCTTATTTTAATTGTTTTTCAGGTCGACAGCAAGCCTGTCTACTCAACAGCGGTTGGATATCAGGAACTATGTGCTCAACTATTTGGCAACTAGGCCGAAACTGGCCAATTTTGTCATACAGGTCAGATTTTTAATATACAGTTGTTATAAAGAATGTTATAAAGTTTTTGAGTGTGTGAGGGTGTGTGTGTGTGTGTGTGTGTAGCTTTGGTACTTTTTCACACAGAATTGGGTGAACGGATTTTGATGAAATTATGTACGTTATTATTCACTAGCTCCCGCCAGCGGTTTCACCCGCGTTCCCGTGGGAACTACTGCGCGCACCCGGATAAAAAGTAGCATAACACACAGTAGATAAAAACAAACAAACAAACTCTTCAGTTTTATAATATTAGTATAGATTATAAAGCCGAGTTTGTTTATTTGTTTGAACGCGCAAATCTCAGGAACTACTGGCCCGATTTGAAAAATTCTTTCAGTGTTAGATAGCTCATTTATCGAGGAAGGTTAAGTAAGGCTATAGGCTACTTTTTACCCGGGTGCGCGCAGTAGTTCCCACGGGAAAGCGGGTGAAACCGCTGGCGGAAGCTAGTATTAGTATAGATATAAACCTTCCTCTTCAATCACTCTATCTATAAGAAAAAACTGCGTCGAAATCCGTTGCGTAGTTTTAAAGGTTTAAGCGTAAATAGGGATATAGGGACAGAGAAAGCGACTTTGTTTTATACTATGTAGTAATGTTGTGTTTATTCTCCGACAGTCGTTGGTGTCCCTATTCGCGCGCATCACAAAGCTGAGCTGGTTCGACATGATCAAAGAAGAGTATGTCTTCCAGAATGTTATAAATGATCTCACCACCTTTCTCAGAGTAAGTATTTTTTATATAATTTATTTATGCTAATAGCACTAAAAACTAAGTACACTGACTTTAGAAGGGCTCGTGGCTAAGTCAAAGCCGCGCGGATCGATCGATCATAAAGTTAAGCAACGCTTGGCGCGTTCCGTCCGTGCATGGGTGACCATCTTGTCATAACGAGTTCTTCCGTGTTTCGGAAGGCACGATAAACTGATGTGTCCCGGCTGTCATTTGACCATCTTTGGTTCAGTGTTACGGGGTCAGAAGCCAGAAAGCTGCACCAGTCTTACCAAAGGGGGTTGCCCGGGGAACTGGGTTGTGGAGGTCAGACAGCCAGTCGCTCCATGTATAAAACTGGTTCTCAGCTATATCCGGTTAGACTGGAAGCTGACCCCAACATAGTTGGGAAAAGGCTAGGCAGATGGTTCTTCAGTATTATCTCGCAGATAACTAACTAGAACTTTACCTGGAACCCTAAATATATTACCTATATTCTTTTGTCAACAGAGTCAGGACCTGTGCACGATAGGGGTGCAGCTGCTCTCTCAGCTGGTGGTGGAAATGAACCAGGTGTCAGAGGCCGATGCCAACCGCTCTCTAGCCAAGCATAGGAAGATCGCTTCGTCATTCAGGTAATTTTATATTATACTTGCCAGCCTAAACTGCCTCGTTGGTCTAGTTGTTGCATAGCCGACTGCTGTGCATGAGGTCTCGGGTTCGATTCCCGGGACGGGCCGAAATCGCTTTGTGGGTTTTCGAAACTTTCACAAAGCAGCCCAGAGTTGGAAGTTGGATACACCCGTGCATTGGAGAGCACGTTAATGTCGGTCTAATCTATCTCCGATGGTGTGGGAGTACCATCCCATTGCGCTATGAGAGTGAGGGAATAGGGAGTGCACCTGTGTCACAGCTAATATGCCGCAACTTATAATATGTCCATAGCAGCTGGCTGACAATCGGCCTTGGACGCCATTATTATTATTATACTTGCTTCCGTCAGCTGTTTTAGTAGAACGACGTTATGACGTGAAAAAGTGCTAATCTAATTAGCCTACTTTCAATGAATGATTTTGACTTTGAACAACTTCAAGTTTACTTCTTGTTCTCAGTGTATTTTAAATTGCTTTATATATTGCTAGCTTCCGCCAGCGGTTTCACCCACTTCCCCGGGGAAACTTCTTCCCGTAGCCTTATAAAAAATCGCCTATACGTTATTCTGATGTACAAGCTATATTACTGCCAAGTTTCATCAAAATCCGTCCAGTAGTTTTTGCGTTGAAAAGTAACAAACATCCGTACATGCATTCACAGTAGGATGTAAAAAGAAAATAATTCTTTTCTACCTTGTACTATCAATTTCTGTATTTCCCCAGGGACAGCCAACTGTTCGAGATGTTCCGCCTATCCTGTTCCCTACTGGGAACGATGAGGGCGAAGCCTCTAGAACTTTCCGACGAGAGACAACACGCGCTGGTGGCGGCGCTGCTGCGGCTGGCACACAACTGCCTCACCTTCGACTTCATAGGCACCACCAGCGACGAGTCCAGCGACGACCTGTGTACCGTGCAGGTGAGTGTCACTGTGACGTCACTGTGCTGTCACTGTGACGTCACTGTACTGTGAGTGTGCGGTCATGGTAATGTCACTGTACTGTGACTTTGCTGTCACGGCACTGTCACTGTACAGACAACAGCAGGTCAACATTCAACATATACGAATCTGTCAAATTTTACCAATCAAATGTTAACCTACCTCCATTGTGATAAGGTTGAAAATCGAGTGCAGAAATTTGACAGATTGTGGTAACTTGATGTGCTGTCGTCTGTACTTTCACTGTGCTGTTTCAATACTGTGACTTTGTGGTCATGTTATTGTCTTTGCACTACTTTGGGACGGCTTGTGTACATGTATATTTCCTGTCGGGGCTGCGGGTTGTTCGTGTGAGTTACCTTGTCCCTGGCACACAAAGGGCTCCCGAGGGACACGGTGGGTTTTAGTCAGTAAAAGTCTGACACTCCCTCCCGCTGTCACCCACAGCGGGCGGGGTCATCTGATGATTTCTCATCCATAAAAGAAATCATCATCATCTGCTTAGCCTTTTCCCAACTGTGTTGGGGTCGGCTTCCAGTCTTACCGGATGCAGCTGAGAACCAGTGTTTTACATGGAGCGACTGCCTNGAAGTTATTACTTAATAGTTTATCTTTACGCCTTTATTCATTTACAGGTTAAAAGATAATTATGTAAAATTAACCATGGCTAAGCATATCTATAGGGGAATCACCATCAACTGATAGAACGTGTATACATGAAACGAGTGCCTATCAAACCTCCTAAACCCAGTTACTTGGGTCACAAGAGCCCCTTGGTAAAAGTGGTTGTCAGACTTTCCGGCTTCTGGCTACCCGTAACGACTGCCAAAGATCTTCAAATGACAGCCGGGACCCGTTTATCGTGCCTTCCGAACGCGCAAGATGGTCACCCATCTACGGACCGACCGCGCCAAGCGTTGCTTAACCTTATTGTCGAACGATTCGCGCGGCATTGACTTGGCCACGAGCTCTTCGATAAAAAAATATGCTTTACAATATTTTAACCAATAACTTCCCTTTCAGATACCAACATCATGGAGGCCTACATTCCTGGAATCAGGCACCCTAGACCTGTTCTTCGAGCTATACCACCTACTAGGAGGAGCGCTGGCCAGCCTGGCCCTCGCGTGCCTGGTGCAGCTGGCTTCAGTGCGAAGGTCTCTCTTCAGCTCCAATGAGAGGGCCAAGTTCCTGAACAGGCTGGCTGCCGGAGTGCTAAGGATATTGGATAATACACAGGTACTGATCAGGATAGACCTCGGATGACTACTGCAGAAAATTGTGGAATGAATTATGTATACTAATATTGAGAGGAAAGATTTGTATGTATGTTTGTAGCGCATTGGCTCAGAAAGTACTGGACTGATTTTAAACAATTCACTTTTGTTAGGTTGACTATTCTCGAGCTATGTTTTGTTCGAGTATAGGAAGAAGTCTCCCCAAGACTTAGGGAAACATCATGAAGCAGCTATTGGCTATATTTTATCCGCAAAACAGGCCAGGTTTTTGATTAAATTACGAAAAATGAAAACCACAAAAATGGCTTAATTTTTCAACTAAATTCAAGCTTAACTGAAGAGATTTAATTCATGGTGACAATTCATCGTTCAAACATAAACCCCACATTAAAATCCCGTTTGTTACATGACAGGGCCTATCAGACCCCACGAACTACCACGAGTTCTGCAGACTACTGGCTCGGCTGAAGTCGAACTACCAGCTCGGCGAGCTCGTCATGGTCGACAGCTACCCTCGACTCATCGAGCTCATCGCCAAGTTTACTGTGCAGAGTCTACAGGTACGTCTACTTTGTACAGACGACAGCAGGTCAACCTACCCGAATCTGTAAAATTTTACCAATCGAACACTAACCTTCCACTATTAACTATTAATTAACTATTAACTATTGTGATAAAGTTGAAAATCTATTGAAGAAATTAGACAGATTGAGGTAGGCTGATGTGCTAGACTATTATATGTGTTACCGTAAGGGTATAAATAACGTTAGATTACAATCTATGTCGCGAGATTGCAAACTGTCTGTTAAGTATTTGTGCGAGTAATGTATTGCCGACATTATGCGCGCGCATTCACCACTAGGTGTACCAACCTCGCTGCCTCGTTGGTCTAGTTGTCGCATAGCCGACTGCTGAGCACGAGGTCTCGGGTTCGATTCCCGGGACGGGCGGAAATTGCTTTGTGGGTTTTAGAAACTTTCACAAAGCAGCCCGGAGTTGGAAGTTGGTGATTGATACACCCGTGCATCGGAGAGCACGTTAATGTCGGTCCTGCGCCTGATCTCTCACCGGTCGTGTCGGATTGCCGTCCCATCGGGTTATGAGAGTGAGGGAATAGGGAGTGCACCTGTATCTGCGCAAATGCTTGTGCACTATAATATGTCCTGCGCAGCTGGCTGATCTCCTTATATGAGAACAGCCGCCGTGGCCGATAATCGGCTAGGACGCCATTATTATTATTAGGTGTACCAACCTAAGACAGGGGTTACACGATCAGTCTGGCGTCATTCCATTCCATCAGTCTGGTCCAGAATGATGGGAGAATGATCGTGAAACCGGTTGATTGACGGACTGATGGTCCAAAATGTACCGTGATTTTTGTCCGTCAGTCTTTCGTCAGTCTGAGACTGATGCCAGAATGACGCCAGACTGATCGTGTAACCCCTGTCTAACACTGTCGAAATATTGTGAACCGCACCAACCAACCGCCTGTGGTTAGACAGAGCCTCGACTCCAGAGAAAGGTCCACATAGTTATCTGACAAATAGTACCATATATATTTTTTAACTAGCTTCCGCCGGCGGTTTCACCTGCTCTCTCGTGGGAACTACTGCGCGCACCCGGATAAAAAGTAGCCTTTAACTTTCCTCGATAAATGGGCTACCTAACACTGAAAGAATTTTTCAAATCGGACCAGTAGTACCTGAGATTAGCGCGTTCAAACAAACAAACTCTTCAGCTTTATAATATTAGTATAGATTTTCATTGCTTTTCTATGACATTATCTCTCAGATCTAGAACTTAGTCTGGAACCTATAAAACTATCACTTTTGTCCCTCAGATGTGGCAATTCGCGCCGAACTCGGTGCACTACCTGCTGTCGCTGTGGCAGCGCATGGTGGCGTCGGTGCCGTATGTGAAGGCCAGCGAGCCTCACCTCCTCGAGACCTATGCGCCGGGAGTCACCGCGGCTTACATCGGCAGCCGGCTGGACTCTGTGGCTTGTGTTATCAGGTATATCCATCTGCCTAGCCTTTTCCCAACTATGGTGGAGTCAGCTTCCAGTCTAACCGGATGCAGCTGAGTGTGTGCTACATGTAGCCAGGCCAGGCCAGACAGATGGAATGGAATGACGCCAAACTGATCGTGTTACCCTTGTCTAACTGGGTTGTGGGGGTCAGATATTATGTAGTCGCTCCATGTAAAACACTGGTGCGCGAACTTGTGTGAGGAATTTAGTTTCAAAATGACGATTAACAGTTCTCATAAAACTCAATGTCGTTCGTAGATGCCAGAATGACGGACGAAAAACACGGTATATTTTGCCGGTTACACGATAATTCTCCCATCATTCTGGCCGGACTGATGGAATGGAATGACGCCAGACTGATCGTATAACCTTTGCCTTATCTGGAAGTTGATAATTGACACACTCGTGCATCGGAGAGCACGTCGGTCCTGTTTGTGATGTATCTCCGGTGGTGTGGGAGTGCCGTCCCATCGCGCTATGAGAGTGAGGGAATAGGGAGTGCACCTGTGTCAGAGCAAATACCTTTACACTAAGGGAAAAGTTTTTACAATCTATAATTCCTTTTGTTTCAGGGACGGTCTAGAAGACCCGCTTGACGACGCGGGAACAGTCCAGCAACAGTTAGAGCAACTTTCGGTCGTCGGTCGCTGCGAGTATGGCAAGACTTGTCAACTGTTAGTTGCCCACTTCGACAGAGCGGCCGCGGCGTACAGCGTGGAGACACAACCCCATCAAATACTGGTTTTACAAGGTAAATATTAAAGATATTTCTGAAGAAAACTACTCTCTGTTATAACCCAGGATTCAAACTATATCCATAAGGAACTTCATCTCAATCGGTTTAGTAAATCCATGCAAACTTTTACCAACTTAGCCAATAAATTCGGCAAGTATTGTCATCTGACCATTGCCTACTTTGATACTGGATTTTTCTTATTAAACTATCGTATGTTCTCCTTTAAAATTCGAGCTATCCTTATACGAAATTTTATCTTAATCCGTTTAGTTGCTCCGTTCTATATATCGTCGCATATATCACCCCTTTTCGCGTTTGATTTTCAATTCGGTCGGTTTCTGACACATACATATTTATGTGTATCGTACACTAGCTTCCGCCAGCGGTTTAAATCCACACAAACTGATAAAAAGTAGCCCACAGCCTTCGATAACTGAGCTATGTAACACTGAAAGTTTTTTTCAAAACTCTTCAGCTTCATAAAATCTTAATATTATTATATTAAACTCAAAGGTGACTGTCTGATTGACATATTGATCTATAAACACACAGCCCAAACCACTGTAGGGATCGGGTTGAAATTGGGCATCCGCTAAGAAAGGATTTCCTGAAATTCCTACGGGAAAGGAAAAAACTGGATTTTTGTTTGGATGTTTGCGCGGGCGAAGCCGCTGGCAGAAGCTAGTAATAATATGAAATCCATCACAGCACAATATTTTCCTTACAGGTCAACTAACGTGGCTAGTGTATATAATCGGTGCGGCGATAGGCGGGCGAGCGTCCGTCAACACTTGCGACGAGAACGACGCCATGGACGGAGAGCTCGTCTGCCGCGTGCTGCAGCTCATGGACCTCACCGACTCGCGGCTGGCACAGGTCGGTACATAGTTTCTCACCGACTTCCAATAAAGGAGGTATACCGGTTGTTTTACGAAGTGTGGGTTAAATGGTGTACATGGGCAACTTTTTGAACTCAAAATACCAGGATTTTTTTGGCTGTCTTAGTTTTAGTAATATTTGCATAGTGCTAAAAACTTCGTTAAAAGTATCCACTAGCCCTTTACAGATACATCCCAGACAGTGTTAGGAGTTATATGCAGGCCATTGTTTAGAACTTAAACTAAACGGTTCTAACTTCCCGATTGGCATCTTGGAATAACAATTAACGATATTACATGCGTAATCTATACTAATATAAAGCTGAAGAGTTTGTTTGTTTGTATGTTTGTTTGAACGCGCTAATCTCGGGAACTACTGGTCCGATTTGAAAAAATATTTCATTGTTAGATAGCCCATTTATCGAGGAAGGCTATAGGCTACCTTTTATCCGGGGGCGCGCAGTAGTTCCGAACGGGAAAGCGGGTGAAACCGCTGGCGGAAGCTAGTAAAAACTAAATAGGTACGTAATTATCCTTGTTGCCAATGCAGCGTCAATAAAAGGCGAAGGTTAGCAGCCAACCGGTTTATTCAATAAATATTACAATCTACCCGCCACATACAAATATCCAAATTATAACTAAGCTGACGGTACACCAACGTTTAGGGAGCCCCTAATATTGCCTGTCTGTATTAAAATTAAATTGTGCAATTTTTTTCACTTCGCTCGTCCCCAGGGTGGCTGCGAGAAGCTAGAGCTGGCCATGATGTCGTTCTTCGAGCAGTTCCGCAAGATCTACGTGGGTGAACAGGTGCAGAAGAACAGCAAAGTGTACCGAAGACTCAGCGATGTGCTCGGCCTGGCTGACGAGAGCCAACTTCTCAGTGTGCTTATGAGGAAAATGTGAGTGTTATAGTTTAGCCGACTGCGGGAAGAGGTGTTCTGTGTTAAGAAAATTGTGTCTGATAATTTGTGGTGTTGTTATATGTCACCGTAAGATTCTAAATACCGTTGGATTGTAATTTATGTCGCGAGACTTTCCGACTGCTGTCCCTGATTGGTCATGGACACAGAATGGTCAATTGTAAGGTACCAATCAGGGACATCTATTGTAAGGCCGACCAATCAGGGATAGCCTCCGGACAGTATGGTACGGCTCACAACATTTCGCCAGGTCGCAATCTCGCGAGATATATTGTAAAATATTGCATTAATGGCCTATTGCACAGGTTCCAGATAAGGGTATCTAAAAGATAGTCCCATAGACATGTTTTTAATTTTGCCAACTTTTCTATGGCATGATCTGTCAGATAGCTATCTAGAACTTTATCTGGAACTTGTGAAACTGGCGCAAAAATGTATTAACGAATAATATGATTTTTCCCAGCATAACAAACCTGAAGTACTGGGGCAGTTCTGAGCAGATTATCGCTAAGACGCTCGGCTTACTAAGCGACCTCAGCGGCGGGTACTCATGCGTGCGAAAGCTAGTCAAACTGGACGAAGTGCAGTTCATGCTGACCCATCATACGGTGAGTAGACCAGCAAGACAAATAAACTTCTAGTCAAACTCAAATATGTTTATTTCAAACTAGCTTCTGCCAGCGACTTCGTTCGCGTATCGTGTCGCTTATGCCAGCGACAACGGGTTGTCATAATTAAAGATCTTTCCCTTCACTGCTCTGCTCCTATTGGTTGTTGCTTGATGAAAAGTATACTATAACCATCTGAGGAGTATGAAAAATAATTGTACCAAGTTTCGTTAAAATCCGTCGAGTAGTTTATGTTTCTCTAACGATTACATAGACAGACAAAAATTCTACTGATTGCATTTTTGGCATCAGAATCGACCCCTAATCACCCCCTGATAGTTATTTTGGAAATATATTTCATGTACAGAATTGACCTCTACAGATTAATTATAAGTATAGATAGACCTATAACAGGTTCGTATAAAAAGTCAAGCTAGTTGCGCGGTTCCAAGGAGTAGGACATGGAGAAGAACCGGCAAGAAACTCCATGGACACTGTTTTATAATAACTATCTAGTTACAATAATTTCAGATAGCTATCTGAGAGTTTTTTTTTTACTATCCTTATCGTCCCACTGCTGGGCACAGGCTTAGTCTAGGTTTCCTCGAGATGTTTCCCTTCACCTTTTATCAGCCTATGGTGTCTAAGACATACTTAGAAAGTACATACAAACTTAGAAAAGTTGCATTGGTACTTGCCTGACCTGGAATCGAACCCGAAAGTATGAGTGTGTTCATACTTGAGAGGTTGGTGCTTTACCCACTAGGCCACCGCGACTTTTACAGCTCTGACTGACAGAATCTTATAGTTAGTGCTACAAAAACGTTGACAACTTTTGTATGGCCTGTCAGATCTATCTGGAACCTTCGAAACTGGCCGTAACTGTTCCACGCGGTTTCAACCGCCTCCAGTGAACTACTTCCTGGATAAAACATAGCATCTGTCCAGCCTTTTCCCAACTATGTTGGAGTCGGATTCTAATCGGGATGCAGCTGAGAACCAGTGTTTTACATGGAGCGATTGCCTGTCTGACCTCCACAACCCTGTTACCCGGGCAACCCGATACCATTGGTAAGACCAGTTTTCAAGACTCAGCATTCTGACTATCCGGAAGACTCCTAAAGTTGGTCAAATGACAGTCGGGACACGCCATTTTATCATGCCTTCCGAATCACGGAAGAACTCGTTAAGACAAGATGGTTACCCATCCACGGATCGACCGCGCTAAGCGCTGCATAACTTTAAGATCGATCTATCCACGCAACTTTGACTTCGCCACGAACTCNTGTCACACTTTCTGTTCTTCTGTTGAAGAGGGTCAAATGACAAATTAATCGTTAGGTTTGAACTGGGAGGTGCCATGCCGTTCATGTGTGCTTAACTTTAAAGATTAGTGGTATCGTCCTATGGTCGATATGATAATTTACTCAATGATATTTGTTAATTTCAGGCTGAACATTTCCCGTTCCTCGGCATAGCGGGCGTGGGGGCGGCAGAGATGCGCTGCCGCAGCATGCTGTACACGGCACTGGGCCGACTGCTCATGGTAGACCTGGGAGAGGACGAGGACCGCTTCCTGGCGTTCATGATGCCGCTCACTGGTAACACAGTTTATATGTAGAACAGTTGGGAAGCTACCTACTAACGTTCGTAACGTCACACTCACACACGCATGCGCATTGACGAGCATTTATGTACCTTTACCAGTGCAATCAGTACTGACTGTCACGTCAAGAGCTACCGCGCCAGCTAGCATTTGGCCAAATTAGGAACTAAAGTTTGACAGATATTTAAGTCAGTACTACCAAATGACAACCCTACGGCTTCGATGGTGCTTACGTCATCGTTTTGACAACAAGGCTTAGCTTCATTACTGGTACATCTTTATTCTGTGCTGGTAATATAGTGTTTAGTCAGGTTAAACGGCATAGCGGGTGTAACGTCAGAGATGCGTTGCCGTAGCATGCTGTATACTGAAAAACTGACTGAAAAACACTGAATATAATATCCTATTGAATATTCTTGTAATTATATTAAAATCTTTTCTTTATTATCTAAAACTACAGACAGTTTTACTCGCGTCTGCCCGTCCGCATCCGATAATCGGTGACCGATTTTTTGTGGAAATAAAATATAAAACACACTGACAACAATACAGCAATACACATATCCTATAAAAAGTCGGTTAGAAAATCCTATTAAGAACGTCCTACAAAAGTCGGCCCGATTGTCTGTCCTACAAAAAGTTTGACGTGTAGGCAGCCTAAAGAATATCTATTTCGGCCCAACTACCTGTCCTACAAGAATTCTGACGTGCGGGCGTCCTATAGAATATTTCACAGTTTTATTCCACTTTTCAGCGGCATTCGAAAGTATAATCGGCTTGTTGAGCGGCCCGGAATCAACAATGTTCAACTCGGAGGACGCCAAGAAGACCCTCATAGGCCTCGCGCGAGATCTCAGAGGCCTCGCGTTCGCTTTCAACACAAAGACTACTTATATGATGCTGTTTGATTGGATGTAAGTATATTTTAATTAATCTTCATTCTTTATCGGATCGATCGATTATAAGGTTAAGCAACGCTTGACGCGGTCAGTCCGTGGATGGGTGATTATATTGTCATGACGAGTTCCTCCGTGTTTCGGAAGACCCGATAAATTGGTGGTTCGCGGCTGAACACGTTTGGCAATCGTTACGAGTAGTGGCAAGCCAAGTCTGCCAACCAATCTTATTAAGGGGTATCAGGTTGCCCGGGTAACTGGGTTGTGGTCAGACAGGCAGTCGCTCCATAAAAAACACTGGTTCTCAGCTGCATCCGGTTATACTGGAAACCGATCATAACACTGTCGGTAAAAGGCAAGACAGGTGATGTTTTCTTGCGTTCATATTTTCATCACAAATAGTCCAAATCACATAATGCCTAAGTCGCAAAAAGTGTACATCGCTCTTAGTCCATATCTCACAATATTGATTGTCATTGTGCGATTTCAACTAACTGATGACGACGTAATTGTTCAAACCAATTTTGACTAAGACAAATTGAATTAAGTTCCAAAAGGACCATGCGTCAATTTGTACCCACTTCTCAACATTGCTCAACAGTGATGAAACCTACGTCAAATGAAAGCTCTTGATGAGCACTTTATTTTATTGTATGGCAGCCAAGTTCGAATCCAGCGCCAACATGGTGTTTTCGACCATTTAAGAAAGTTATGTTTCTGACTGTACAACGTGCAACAGTGATGTGACCTATATCAAATGAAAGCTCTTGATGAGCACTTTATTTCATTGTATGGCAGCCAAGTCCGAATCCGGCGCCAACATGGTGTTTTCGACCACTTAAAAAAGTTATGATTCTGACTGTACAACGTGCAACAGTGATAGAACCTATATCAAATGAAAGCTCTTGATGACCACTTTATTTCATTGTATGGCAGCCAAGTCCAAATCCGGCGCCAACATGGTGTTTTCGACCATTTAAGAAAGTTATGTTTCTGACTGTACAATGTGCAACAGTGACGTGACCTATATCAAATGAAAGCTCTTGATGAGCACTTTATTTCATTGTATGGCAGCCAAGTCCGAATCCGGCGCCAACATGGTGTTTTCGACCATTTAAGAAAGTTATGTTTCTGACTGTACAACGTGCAACAGTGATGTGTCCTAAGTCCTATGTCAAATGAAAGCTCTTGATGAGCACTTTATTTCATTGTATGGCAGCCAAGTCCGAATCCAGCGCGAACATGGTGTTAAGACCGTTATTAATATTATTTAAGAATTGTGCAAAGTGCGACGTTCAACAGAGATGAAACCTATGTCATTCGAAAGTCCCTAAAAAGTAGTCAATTTCATTCTTTGGCAACCATGTCCAATTCCAGCGCGATCTTGATGTTTTGCCCATGGGCGTTTCGTACCCATTTTCCAATATGGATCAACAGTCATCAAACCTATATCATATGAAAGCTCTTGATGAGTACTTTATTTCATTCTATGGCAGCCAAGTTCGAATCTAGCGCGAATATGGTGATTTCGACCATTTAAGAAAGTTATCTTTCTGAACGCACAACATGCAACAGCGATGAGACCTATGTCAAATGAAAGCTCTTGATGAGCACTATAATTGATTGTAGGGCAGCCAAGTCCAAATCCAGCGCCAACATGGTGCATTCCACCATTTAAAAAAAGTTATGTTTGTGACCTTACAACGTGCAAAACTGATAAAACCTATATCGCACTTGGCCGGTTTTTAAATAATATCTATAACAGTCTAAACACCATGTTGGCGCCGGATTCGAACTTGGTCGTCACAGAATAAAATAAAGTGCTCATCAAAAGTTTTCATAACATAACTATTTTTAAATGGTCGAAAACACTATGTTGGCGCTTGATTTGGACCTGGCTGTCATACAATGAAATAAAGTGCTCATCGAAAGCTTTCATTTGACATAGGTTTCAAAACTGTTGCACGTTGTACAGTCAGAAACATAACTTTTTTAAATGGTCGAAAACACCATGTTGGCGCTGGATTCGGACTTGGCTGCCCTACAATCAAGTAAAGTGCTCATCAAGAGCTTTCATTTGACATAGGTCTCATCGCTGTTGCATGTTGCGCGTTCAGAAACATAACTTTCTTAAATGGTCGAAAACACCATGTTCGCGCTAGATTCGAACTTGGTTGCCATAGAATGAAATAAAGCACTCATCAATGGCTTTCATGTGATATAGGTTTGATCACTGTTGAGCCATATTGGAAAATGGGAACGAAACGCCCATGGGCAAAACATCAAGATCGCGCTGGAATTGAACATGGTTGCCAAAGAATGAAATTGACTACTTTTTAGGGACTTTCGAAAGACATAGGTTTCATCTCTGTTGAAAGTCGCACTTTACACAATTCTTAAATAATATTTATAACGGTCTTAACACCATGTTCGCGCTGGATTCGGACTTGGCTGCCATACAATGAAATAAAGTGCTCATCAAGAGCTTTCATTTGATATAGGTCACATCACTGTTGCACGTTGTACAGTCAGAAACATAACTTTTTTAAATGGTCGAAAACACCATGTTGGCGCCGGATTCGGACTTGGCTGCTATACAATTAGGGGTCGCAATACCGGACCATTTTAGCAATACCGGTATTTTCGGTATTGGCTTCGGACCAATACCGGTATACCGGTATTTTTGGTATTTCCGAGATAAAGGTGAATGCGACCACTAGAAGCGGGAAATTCAAATATAAAATGGTTTTTTCATGTTTTACCTAAGTTAACATTCAATATGAGGCGTGATCTTATGATTGGCGGTTATAATATCCTACAAAGTAATTTCTGATGTCCTTGTTTAACTCCGAAACTTCTTACAATTTAAATGTAACTGTAAAAACTTTTTATTGCGAAATATCATAGTTTCGAGCGGCCGGCCCTCGGGTCGTGGGCAGTCGGACCCGAGGGTTTCAACCCCAAATGGTTCGAAAATATAGTTTCCAACAAGTTTGAGGTTCTCCGCAGCCGCAGCGGCAGCAGCAGTACAACACGCAGAACTTGCCAGATGGGATGGCGCAAGAGTATCGACGCATGTCGCGTCCCACACTAAAGGCCTACCCATCTTCCAAGGGAATAACGTCATGCCGTCTGGTCTCGTACCGTCGTCGCGTGCCAAGCCATTTGGGGAGAATGAGGGAATAGGGAGTGCACCTGTGTCTGCGCAAATGTTTGTGCACTATAATATGTCCTACGCAGCCGGCTAATCTCCTTATATGAGAACAGCCGCCATCGCCGACATTCGGTCTTAGACGCCATAATATTTGGCAATCGTTACGGATGGTCAGAAGCCAGAAAGTCTGACAACCAGTCTTGCCAACGGGTATCGAGTTGCCCGGGTTAAGTTCCATCGGGATGTGACCAGTATTTTTAAACCGACTTCACAAAAAGGAGGATGAGCTCCCGCGTGTAATTTTATTTGAATGGCTTGTAACTTTTTCTATTTGTGTTTGTCTGTTACCTATTTATTTTACTAAAACCGAAAATACCGAAAATCCCGGTTTTTGTGAAATGAATACCGGTATTAGTTAGACCTGAATTTTGTCCGGTATACCGGTATTTTCGGTATTCGGTATACCGGTTTGCGACCCCTATATACAATGAAATAAAGTGCTCATCAAGAGCTTTCATTTGATATAGGTTCTATCACTGTTGCACGTTGTACAGTCAGAATCATAACTTTTTTAAGTGGTCGAAAACACCATGTTGGCGCCGGATTCGGACTTGGCTGCCATACAATGAAATAAAGTGCTCATCAAGAGCTTTCATTTGATATAGGTCACATCACTGTTGCACGTTGTACAGTCAGAAACATAACTTTTTTAAATGGTCGAAAACACCATGTTGGCGCCGGATTCGGACTTGGCTGCTATACAATGAAATAAAGTGCTAATCAAGAGCTTTTCATTTGATATAGGTCACGTCACTGTTGCACGTTGTACAGTCAGAAACATAACTTTCTTAAATGGTCGAAAACACCATGTTGGCGCCGGATTCGGACTTAGCTGCCCTACAATGAAATAAAGTGCTCATCAAGAGCTTTCATTTGATATAGGTCACATCACTGTTGCACGTTGTACAGTCAGAAACATAACTTTTTTAAATGGTCGAAAACACCATGTTCGCGCTAGATTCGGACTTGGCTGCGATACAATGAAATAAAGTGCTCATCAAGAGCTTTCATTTGACATAGGTTTCATCACTGTTGAGCAATGTTGAAAAGTGGGTACAATGCTCATACAAAAGTGCCCATCGTCCTTTATTAATTTCCAAGTTTCTTTTTTTTCCCAGCTACCCAGTATACATGAAGGTGTTACTCCGCGGCATAGAGGTATGGTTCTCGGAGCCGGCGCTGACGACACCAGTGCTCAAGCTGACGGCGGAGCTGGCGCAGAACAGGAACCAGAGGCTGCACTTCGACGTGTCCTCGCCGAACGGGATCCTGCTGTTCAGGGAGCTCTCTAGCATCATATGCGCTTATGGTGAGTGGGACAGCTTTTATATTGAACTAGCTTCTGCCAGCGGCTTCGCCCGCTTCCAGAGGGAACTATTACCCGTACCCGGATAAAAAGTAGCCTATAGCCTTCTTCGATAAATGGGCTATCTAAGACTGAAAGAAGACTGAGAGAATTTTTCAAATCAGACCAGTAGTTCCTGAGATTAACGCGTTCGAACAAACAAAATACAAACCACTTTTTATCCGGGTCAGGGACGCGGGTGAAACCGGTAACGGAAGCTAGTTTTGATAATATAAGCTATTTTACTAACATGTTTCATTAAAATTAATCCAGTAGTTTTAACGGAATGAGTTACAAACGTACATCCTTACAAACTTTCGCATTTAGGTATATAATATAGATCTTCTTCTTCTTATATATAAAAATCAATTGCTGTTCGTTAGTCTCACTAAAACTGGAGAATGGCTAGACCGATTGGGCTAATTTTGGTTTTAAAATGTTTGTAGAGGTCGAGGGAAGGTTTAAAAGATACGAGGTGGTACGAAGTTTACCAGGTCAGCTAGTTAGGAATAAGTAATAATAGTATGTAATATTATTATGTCCCTGAATGAAATTAGTTATTTGTTAATACATTTCAGGCAGCAGAATATTAACGATAGACGTGGCTAAGAAGCAGATGTACGCTATGAAACTGAAAGGCATTTCTCTATGTTTCTCTATACTGAAGGCCGCGCTCTGTGGAAACTACGCTAACTTTGGAGTATTCAGGTAACTTACGGCCAGTTTCACAGGTTCCAAATAAAGTTCTATCTAACAGATGATGCCGTAGAAAAGTAATCAAAATTAAAAACATTTCAATTGCGCTATCTATCAGATTGCTATCTAGAACTTTATCTGGAACCCGTGAAACTGGTTGATAACATTACAGTTTAAAGAAATATATTCAACCGCAATTCCCACCTGGATTTAATATAGTTTTATAGCCTTTGTTAATAAATGGGTTATTAAACACTGAAAGATTTTTTCTGATTATTAGCACGTTCAAACGGACAAACACACCAGCCTTATAATATTAGTATAAATATTTAACTTATTCGGACTGAAATACGTCTAAGTAATTTTTAAATTCATACGCATGTAACTAAATAAATTATTAAGAACAATAAAATCAACAAAACACTTCAAAATTGTTACCCGACTACGGCGAAGCGAAAAGGAGGGTTATGATTTTTTATTAATATTCTTGTGTTTCAGGCTATACGGTGACGACGCACTCGATAACGCACTCAATATGTTCGTCAAGTTACTACTCAGTATACCACAGAGCGATCTACTTGTGAGTATTAAATATCACCATAATCTGCCTAGCCTTTTCCCAACTAAGCTGAAATCCAATGTTTAAACGGAGCGCCCATCTATGCGATTGTCAGGCTTTCTAGCTTCTTACTAACTACACAATGGAAGAGAAAGAACGAGTGGAAGTGCCCTTATATCTATACAGTACGAGAACCAGTGTCGACAAATTCACACATGTTCTACATTTAAAAACATAGAAAAGAACTGAGGTTTAAGGCATTATCCCGCTAGATGGCGTAAAATTCAAAATTCATAGTTATTCGATTTTTGTGTAAATCCATCATTATTAAGTTGTACTAGTAACATTTGTGTGTCTCGGACGTTACACTTCATTGAACTAGTTCATTTAATTGCCCTAAAATCCACACAACACAAACAAAGCCTATAAATAGCCTTCCTCGATAAATGGGCTATACAAAATTGAAAAAAATCTCAAATCGGACCAGTAGTTCCTGAGATTACCGCGTTCAAACAAATAATTTAGCTTTATATAAGGTATTCCAAAAATATTTGCCAGAGCTTCAATGGGAGATAGAAAGAATACAGCAATAGTAATACGCTTAGTTTGTGAACTTAATTATCTCAAACTAGCCGTTTTCCCGCGGTTTCACTCGCATCCCGTGGGAATTATTGCCCGTACCCGGATAAAATATAGCCTATGTCACTCGTGGATAATGTAGCTTTCGAATGGTGAAAGAATTTTTAAAATCGGTCCAGTAGTTTTTGAGCCTATTCATTACAACCAAACAAACAAACAAAGTTTTCCTCTTTATAATATTAGTATAGATTCTATAGACAATTGATTTGATTATTCTGGTGACCAAAACTTCTTCACTATACTACACAATACTATGTCCTGTATTTTTGAGCACCTTATAATATTAGTATAGATATTCGTATTAATTTTCAATTTGTACTTTACAGGATTACCCGAAACTATCGCAGACGTACTACGTGTTACTAGAGAGGTTGGCGCAGGATCACATGCCGTTCCTGGCGTCCCTACAGCCGGACGCCACGCTATACATACTCTGCTCTATATCTGAAGGATTAACAGCCTTAGGTATGTACTAGCTTATACAATGTATATTTTTTTATTTAAACCTTTATTATCAGCCAGGATAAATACCTTAAATATATATTTGATATATGTACAAAATCTTGTTAATAATATTGTATTGTATAAGAAACGATGATGAAGATGTAGCTGAGTACCAATGTTTTATAAAGCAACTGCCTGTTTGACCTCCACAACCCTGTTATGGTTATGGCACATTGTACCGGCACGGTCACGGCACAGCAAATAACGTGTCATTTAAATTTGGACATTACATCGTATGACGTATGATATATTTCATAACGTCAATACAAAAAAGCCAACGGCGGGCTGTCAGCGCGCGGTTTCCTATCTAACAACTCACGTTGTTATGAAATATATCATACGTCATACAATTTAATGTTCAAATTAAATGACACGTTATTTGCTGTGCCGTGACCGTGCCGGTACAATGTGCCATGACCCTTAGTAAGGCTGCTTCGTAAAACTATGTACTTTACTTCCAATATCCGGCTAAAATATGGCCCATGTCACTGAAGTGGAGGTTCCCAACAGCGAAAGGATTTTTTAAATCGGTTCTGTAGTAAACTGTCCTATTTACCCTGATACAAATGTGCTTATATTTTGATGTTATGCTGCCAACCACCTAGAGCCAAGTTTCATGAAAATCCGTTCAGTAATTTTAGAGTGAATGTGTAACAAACATACAAATCCAAATTTTAAAGTTTATAATAAGTTTGTTCTTGTTTCAGATACGAGCGTGTGTACAGGGTGTTGCGCCACGCTAGATCATATAGTCACATATCTATTTAAACAGTTAGTGCAGAAATGTAAGTATATATACAATAATACTGTTTGGCTGTTCGTACTGTGTCCTTAGGGAACTACTTCCTGCACCCGGATAAAAGTAGCCGCTATCTTTCCTCGATAAACAAAGTCAAAGTCAAAATCATTTATTGAAAGTAGGCTAATTAAATTAGCACTTTTTCACGTCAAATTTTACAAAGGACAGCACCTCCAAAAGCGCCCCCCTTTCACCACTATACGGACTATCTACTACTAAAATATTTTTTCCAGTAGTTCTAAAGTTAGCAAGATCAAACAATACAAACAAACAAGCTCTTCAGCTTAATAATATTAGTATAGACTAGCTGTTTCACGCGTTTTCACCCGCGTACTGGGTGATTTTTTTTCCGTACCCGGATAGAATAAAGCTTGATTGTGATAGCCAGGGATAGTGTAGCTTCCCAGCAGTGAAATAATTCTCAAATCTGTTCAGTCAAAGCCTTTTGGGTACACACAGACAAAAAACTAATATTAATATAGATATACTTTCACAAAGTAGCCCGGATTCAGGAAGTTGGTGATTGACGCACCATGTCCTGCGCAGCTGGCTGACTTCCTTATATGAGAACAGCTGCCGTGGCCGACATCCGGCTTGGACGCCATTATTGATAAAGAATCATAGTTTATATGATGAGCTAATAATTTGTTCACTTACAGCGAGCAGTAAGCTGTCGACGCCTCGCGCGGCGGCGCCGGAGACAAGCAACATGTTCATAGAAGTGCTGCAGAGACGGCCGGAGATCATGCAACAGCTCTTAGCTACTGTAAGTTATTTTATGACCAATTTTAATCACAACATCATCTGCCTAGTCTTTTACTATGTTGGGGGCGTGTTACTACACCAATAATTGCCAACACCAAGAAGATTCACAAGTTCCTTAACCGGTCATCATGATTTGTCGCACGACGAATGGCGGAACAATGGTGAGGCCAGGGTTCACGCGGAAATGAAGCGCACGCCGTGATCTAGTGAGACAAGAAACATTAATACAGAGATGCAATGATGGCCGCCTCAATAAAAAAGTTATAAAGTTGTAAGTTAGCAAAATATCGTAGACTAGCTTCTGCCAGCGGCTTCGCCCGCTTCCCCGGGGGAACTATTTCCCGTACCCGAATAAAAAGTCTATGTGGTTCCTCAGGGTCTATTCTATCTCTGTACCAAATTTCATCAAAATCGGCTCACTGGCTTAGGCGGAAAAGCGTAACAGACAAATAGACAGACAGAGTTACTTTCGCATTTATAATATTAGTAACTAATGACCACGCGTAGACACCAGTGTTTTATGGGGAGCGACTGCCTGTCTGACCTCCACAACCCAGTTACCCGGACAACCCAATATCACTTGGTTTGATTGGTTCAACCCGATACCCCTTAATAGGACTGGTTGACAGACTTACTGACTTCCGACTACCCGCAGCCATTGCCAAAAATATGTTCAAATCAAAACCGGGACCCACCAGTGAAAAGGCTAGGCAGATGAAAATGATTTTTCAAACTTAACAGCTGTTTAAAAAAAAAATACTTTTATGCTGTCCGTTAGCTCGTGGCTAAGTCAAAGCCGCGCGGATCGATCGATCATAAGGTTAAGCAACGCTTGGCGCGGTCGGTCCGTGGATGGGTG
>NWSH02000531.1:3885319-3899020 GCA_002382865.2 Heliothis virescens | reverse complement strand
AAAGGTGCCAGGTTGCCAAGGTAACTGGGTTGTGCAGGTCAGACTGGCAGTCTCTCCATGTAAAACACTGGTTCTCAGCTGCATCCGGTACGACTGGAAGCCGACCCCAACATAGTTGGGAAAAGGCTAGGCAGATGATGCTGTCCGTTAGCCCCGAGTATTACCTTCATATTATAAAGCTCTTCCAATCTTCTTCCAGGTACTAAACGTGATAATGTTCGAAGACTGCTGCAATCAGTGGTCGATGTCTCGCCCCCTCCTCGGCCTGATACTCCTCAATGAGGAGCAGTTCGCCCGCATCAGGCAGGACATGATCTCCCAGCAGCCGCGGGATAAGCAGCAGCAGCTGGCTCACTGGTTCAACGGCCTCATGGCTGGTATTGAACCTAATCTGCTCACGAAGAATCGGGACAGGTGGGTACTAGTGAATTCTGAGCCTAAATGGCTGCTAACTTTTTAGGGTTCCGTACCCAAAGGGTAAAACGGGACGTTGTTACTATTACGTTATACTATTAGTCTATCTCCAGGCTGTATCTCATAATGCATGATAGCTAGAAAACCGGAATTTTCACAAATAGGTATGTATTTCCGTTGCCACTATAACAACAATAATAATGAATGATGACATATAATAATAAAAATAAAAAAAAACAATATCAAGGGTGGTCCCCATACAATAAACGTGTGAAACCGCAAATTATAGCTTTGTTATTCATATATTTGTAACAAAGTTTTTTTTTGTTTGCGAAACAATGATTGTGTTTTAGCTAGTTGTAGGTAATAAATACGTTCATTTTTCATAGATAAATGTACGGAACCCTCGGTGTGCGAGTCCAAGTCGCAATTGGCCGGTTTTTATTATAAAAATAAACTAATATCATTTTTTTCTTCTTCCAGGTTCACACAAAACCTATCAATGTTCAGACGTGATATCAACGACCTGCTGAAAGGCGCGGCCGGCGTCAGCGGCGGCAACGTCAGCGATATGATGACGTCATAACTAGTTCACCATCCCACGACTAGCCGGGGAAGGTAGCGGTAGCCTTGGGAAGCATTGTCGTACTACAAGTAAGGAAAAGTTAGTCATTTTTTTGAAGTGGAAACTTCTTTAGCGGCTCTGCGCACTTTTTATATGGCGAAAATATGATAAACTCGCGACAGGTATCACGTATCCGACAGATTTGAAACCCTCAAATCCTTAAATTTTCTATGTCCGTTCCTAAATTCTATCTATCTGTCGCTATACTTACTAGAGATTGGATTTTGACATTATGTACTTGTATGGGGCTAATGTCAAAATTCTATCTCTAGTAAGCAAATCAGCAGATGGATTGATGATTGAATTCGGCTATTTGTAAATGGCTACTTTGAACATTGTGTAATGAATTGTTTTTTTTTGAAATTTTCAGACATTTTATTCAACAAATAATGTTAACTGTGAGCCCGATAAAACTATTTTAGCTATTAACTGAATTTCTCTTTCTATCCAATGTAATATTATCTACCAACGCAAAAAGAGATATTTTGTAAATATGACAGCTATGTGTCTGTCTGTGGCAACACAACTCTTGAAACAAATGAACCGATTTGAATGCATTTCTAAAATGATATAAAGAGACAGCAGTTTAGTAACTTTGTTCCACACAATAATAATATGAATTCGATACCTTAGGTTAGGTATTAATGGAACATAAAAGAGCTTTCCTATCATGGAATGAAAAAATGCTTTTATTTGTAATAACTAAATTTAATTATCCATGAACAACCCCTTGTTTAGTTATAATTAATGAAGAAAATAACTATTTGAAACCACTGACCTGTATTAATACCACTGGACTGGCTGCTGTCAAGGTTTTTTTGGGCCTGTTTGATAATCGCCATTTTGGCGCTGTCGGACGTTAGTCCATATTAGCCATGTCATATACATCATAAAGTGTCAAACATCATTGTTTTCAAAAAATGTACACGTAGTTTGCAGCCATTTGCATTATACGTCAAAATTAGTTCGCTGGACACTCGCTAGTGGCGCTTTAAAGCGACTCAAAATAATTGCTGTGAAATGCTTGGAACAGCCTGTCCAGTGGTATTATAGAGGTCAGTGATTTAAAATCCTTACGAGGTGTATTTAAAAACCTGTATGTATGTACACCAGTGATGGTGAAACATGTAGGTTTAAACTTGAATATTTAACTGCGGAATTCAATATTCTGTCCATCTCTAGATTTGCTTACTAAAGATAGGAATTTGACATTACTTGTATGGGGCTAATGTCAAAATTCTATCTCTAGTAAGCAAATCAAGAGATAGATAGGTTATTGGGAACGGCCGTAAGACCGCATAATATGCATCAAAACAATGTATTTTATGTACAGACGACAGCAGGTCAATGTATACGAATCTGACAAATTTTACCAGCCAAATATTAACCTACCACCATTGTGATAAGGTTGAAAATGTATTGCAGAAATTTTACAGATTGTGGTAACTTGATGTGCTCTTGTCTGTGTTTTTGCAAATAAATGATCTATGTCCTAAAAATATACTTTATGTACGACAAACCGCTTCCAATGCTACCGCTATTTCAATAGTGTTAAATCTTTTACAAATGTACTAAGAATTAAAATGTATAATAACGCCATCTTGGTTAACTAAAATTCTGATACCATCATATTCTGCGGGGTCCACTAGGGCCAGAGCCCGTCGGGGCTGTGGGTTGTTCGCGCGAGTTACCGCGGCCCTGGCACACAAAGGGCTCCCGAAGGAACACGGTGGGTTTTACTCAGTAAAAGTCTGACACTCCCTCCCGCTGTCACCCACAGCGGAAGGGGTCATACTGATGATTTCCCATCATTAAAAAAAAACCGTTATATTTTTATGTATGTTACTGTAATATTGTAAATACCGTTAGATTACAATCTAACGCGCGAGATGGCAAACTGTCGAAATATAGTAAACCGCACCATATATTAAGGTAAATGCGACGCCTGGAAGCGGGAGATTAAAATATAAAATGGTTTTTTTCATGTTTTACCTAAGTTAACATTCAATATGAGCCGTGATCTTATTTTTTGCGGTTGTAATATACCACAAAGTAATTTCTAACGTCCTTGTTTAACTCCGAGACTTCTTAGACAGGGGTTACACGATCAGTGGCGTCATTCTAGCATCAGTCACAGACTGACGAAAGACTGACGGACAAAAAACACGGTACATTTTGGACCATCAGTCCGTCAGTCACCCGGTTACACGATCATTCTCCCATCATTCATGACCAGACTGATGGACTGGACTGACGCCAGACTGATCGTGTAACCCCTGTCTTACAATTCAAATGTTACTGGATATACTATGATATTTCGCAATAAAAGTTTATACAGTAACATTTAAATTGTAAGAAGTTTCGGAGTTAAACAAGGACATCAGAAAATACCTTGTGGTGTATTATAATCGCAAAACATATGATCACGCCTCATATTGAATGTTAACTTAGGTAAAACATGAAAAAACATATTATATTTGAATTTCCCGCTTCCAGGCGTTGCTCTCACCTTAAATCGTATATTCAAATATCGGTCACTGATTACCACTCACCCTAAATTCTTTTTAATTCTCAGTACATTCAAAAGATAAAATTAATCTAAAAAAAATTAAATATAATTATTTTATTAATGAATAAAATAATAATTAAAAACCTGTTACTTCAGAGGCGTCTGCGACTCATTATCACAATTTAAAAAATTACATAGTATTTTTTATTATTATTATTATATATATATATTTTTTTTGTTTTTAAACTATTAAGAATAATATTAAACAGCTGTGTTAGGTTCTTCGTAATTTTTTTTTAATGTAAGAATTCGTTGTCTAGATTTTTTAAGATTCTAACTGTTTTATTCAATATGGCATATGGCATAATTGAGCGAATTATATTCCCTGCGGTAAAAAGTAGCTGACAGAAGCTAGTTTAATATACGGGGTTATATAAACTAACTAGCTTCCGCCAGCGATTTCACTGACGTCCTGTGGATACTATTCCCCGCATCCGGACACAAAGTAGCCTATAGCCTTCCTCGATAAATGGGCTATCTAACACTGAAAGAATTTTTCAAATCGGACCAGTAGATCCTGAGGTTAGCGCTTTCAAACAAACAAGCAAACTCTGCAGCTTTATATTATTATCTATACTAATATTATAAAGCTGAGGAGTTTGTTTGTTTGAACGCGCTAATCTCAGGAACTACTGGTCCGATTTGAATTATTCTTTCAGTGTTAGATAGCCCATTTATCGGGGAAGGCTATAGGCTACTTTATATCTGGGTGCGCCGAGTACTTCCCACGTGACGCGGGTGAAACCGCTGGCAGAAGCTAGTTATTAGTATATTCTTTAAAGTGACATATGCCGTGTGACGTCAGTACCGTGTGTCGTTTGTGAAACATGTTCCTTTTTGTATGTATGTACGTCATTTCTGTTATAAATTGTGTTTGTATGTATATTTGTTGGATTTCTATCGATCCTGATCCAGTAACACTCAATCAAATACAGACGTCAAATTACCAAAATCTGTCAAATTTCTGCAATAGATTTTCAACCTTATCACAATTGTGGAAGGTTAATGTTTGATTGGTAAAAATTTACAGATTCCTATACTTTGACCTGCTGTCGTCTGTACTTACATTGATTTTAACCTACATTTTATTTTTAAACTTTTAGGCAAGTCCTTATTCAAATGGATAAAAAGATCGATAGAAATGACGCAAGTATGTAAAAGCGTTAGTTTCTTCGTATGACACAGAATACTGTTTGAATTTAAGCAAATAATGTTATGTCTGGCTGCAGTCTAACGGCCAATTTCATGAGTTCCAGATAAGTTACTAGGTAGCTATCTAACAGATTGTGCCTATGTGTCAGATAGCTTTGTCTAGAGCCTGTGAAATTGGCCGTAAATGAAATAAATAATTTAAACAACAAAATTAAATTTGATTTCATGTCGGTCCATATTAAGACTATTTTTATGTCTCAAGGGAATTTCATTCTTGTTAGCTGCCTCCATACCAAATTTCATCAATATCGGTTCAGTAGTTTAACAACAAAGAGTTACTTTTGCATTTATTATGTTAGTCGTATATAATGTGGAGTTGTGGACTGGTCATAATTTATGAATTGATCAGCAAAAACAGCGACTTAGGGCTGGTGTCACAGGTTCCAGATAAAGTTATCTCGATAACTATCTGACAGATACCATATATGCTATAAACATATATGCCATAGAAACGTTTTTTAATTTTGACTTCTTTTCTATAGCATTATCGTTAGATAGCTATCTAGAACTTTATCTGGAACCTGTGAAACTGGCCGCTATACTTGTTGATATATAGCCGCACTCTTCTAACACATAAAGAGTGAAAGAGATACAGCTAGACATAATAATGTTTTTACGGTAAATGCGTCGCCTGGAAGCGGGAAATTCAAATATAAAATGTTTTTTTCATGTTTTACCTAAGTTAATATTCAATATGAGGCGTGATCTTATCTTTTGCGTTGTGTTCCTCTATAACCTTTTTATTGCGAAATATCATAGTATATCGAGGAACATTTGAATTGTAAGAAGTATCGGAGTTAAACAAGGACATCAAAAATTACTTTGTGGGATATTATAACCGCCAATCATAAGATCACGCCTCATATTGAATGTTAACTTAGGTAAAACATGAAAAAACCATTTTATATTTGAATTTCCCGCTTCTGGTGGTCGCATTCACCTTAATAGGAAATAATTGCGTCCCTCGTGTTTGATAGCAATAAACATTTCGATGCAGGAACTATAGATATATAGCTATATGCTAATTTTTAAGGAATACTGATGTTGACAGAAAAGTTATTAAATTAGAGCCAGTTTCACAGGCTCCAGATAAAGTTCTAGACAGGTATGTTTTTAATTTTGACCACTTCTACATATAGAATTATCTGTCAGAGCTATCCGGAGCCGTTGAAACGAGCTCTTAGTGTTTTAGAAAATATTGGACACGTATTTTTGGTCCTCTCTCTGAAACTAGTTTCGTGTTGCCACTCTGGCTCTCATGGCCTCAATTCATCCCTAACCATGTAACAAATTGCTACGGGGCCCGCGCATACAGGGGCCCGAACCTAGTTCTAACTCAAGAGACAACTCCAAAATACTATGCCAACTTTCATTTTTATTTGCAGGAAGTTATCAACATTTTACCTTGCTGAGACGTAGAAAAACCTCTTTTCAGTCATATAGTTTTTATTACAACAACTAGCTTCTACCAGCGGCTTCGCCCGCGTAAAAAATAAAATCTAGTTTTTCCCGTTCCCGTTGGAATTTCAGTAAATTCTTATCTCGCGTGAGAGTCTTAAGATGAACCTCTGTGCAAAATTTCAGCTTTATAGGTTCACGGGTTTGGGCCCTGCGTTCATGAGTCAGGACTTCGATTTTTATATGTATAGATGAAAGGGTAATTAGAATCACTTATTGTTAACCCTGTCAGCATGTCTATTGTATTCGTTAAACCATCCTGCGTCTATTTGTCAATGTTTAAATGGTCTAAGAGATGACATTCCATGAATGTGCGCAGTCTTAGGTGAAATGTCCACGAGGGTGTGTGTATCACGTTGTGTTAAGGTCCGTGTTGATTGCGCAAAGTTGCGCAGTGGTTGCGCAAAGTTTGCGCAAAAACTGCGCTTGATTGCGCAAAGTTTTAGAATGCTTCTATTTGATAATTGAAAACGGATGTTGACATAACGTACTATTTTAAACAGGACTTTACTTATACTTAGATAAAAGCTGGACAGTTTTTGGTAGAATTCTGGCTGTGTCTAGATATAGACTCCTAAATCCAGACATTAGGTTTCCTAGATCCTATAAGTTAGGTATGCATGCATATTATAATGTTTTATTTTATCAAAACTACATTTGTGTAACAACTATAATAGAAATAAATTAATAGTTAGAACAAAACATAACATATCTGAATGGTTCGTGGCTTAAAAGCGCTTACCGCGTTTAGACCTTGGATGGGTGATCTGTCTGACAAACTAATCTTACCAATGGGTATTGTGTTACCCGGGAGTGTCGAGGGATCAGGAAGGTTAGACTGGAAGCCACTAGGAAAAGGCTAGGCGGATAATCACCCATCTATTTAAATAAGTAAAGTCCGACTTTGTTTTACTAATAGACTCGGCTATGTTATAATACGATGTTGTTACATTCTAATACCTTATTAGTTGTATATCTTATGTATAAGTTTAACATTAATGTTCCCTATTGGCCGATTTCTATAACCTATCCGTAAATTTCGATTAGAGATTGAAAGACAGTTAATATGGAGATAATGTCGAAATTCAATTTCTAATCGTAAATCACGGATAGTTAAGTGCGTTAGTTGGTCGGTGTGAACTACTGAACTATTGTGGGAATTCTACCCTTAGTATATTGAAACTATAGTTCTTGTTTTTCTTTACCACTCTGAAGTTAGTAGCTAGTGACTGCGCAACGGTCAAAATGTAATGGTGCGTCCTGCGTGGGCGAATCGCGAACGCAAAGCGATCCAAAGCGAATTGACAGATGTACGCTAAACTGTGCCGTGCAAAGTCACGTGGGCCAAAGGGAACCGACTGTTTTTTAGTTTCGCGTCGTGCCGCTTTGCCTTCGCATCCAGATCGCTCACTTAGGACGTGCTAAGAACAAAACATTCTTCCACGATGTTCATTATGGCTGATTCTAGAGCTACCTAAGTTGCGCTTCCACCAGAGATGTGCGAGGATGCGTAGCGAGGGCTGTGTTTGTAAAGAACCAATAGAATCGCTTCACCAGAGTTATGCTGACCGAGGCGAGATAAATAAAGCCGATTCTACTGGCTACAAACACATTCTACGCATCCTCGCACATTTCTGATGGAAACGCAATCTGATTTTCTAACCGGTTCCCTGGTCTCCTATTTGGACTACTCTGGGTATTTAATGCGTTTCCAGATTTTAATCTATCTTCAAGCATTTTTGCATTTTATTTTCTGTATGTTACAATTCTGTTTTCTCTCAACAGCAGTAGTTCAGCCGACTATGTATGTAGTAGTGAAGTGGAAATATATTTATATAGTTACTGTATTAAGTTTGTACGCAGCGCTATGCGATTGTAAATACAATAAATTGTGATTTGTACAAAGCGAGCGGTGGGTTTTATTTTTTATTGTAAGTCCCTCATTTTTCAACACTGCAGCTCGTGGCTAAATCAAAGCCGCGCGGATCGATCGATCATAAGGTTAAGCAACGCTTGGCGCGGTCAGTCTGTGGATAGGTGACCATCTTGTCATAACGAGTTCTTCCGCGTTTCGGAAGGCACAATAAACTGGTGGGTCAGGGCTGTCATTTGAACATCTTTGGCAGTCATTACGGGTAGTCAGAAGCCAGAAAGGATGAGTCCCTCAACCCAATTACCTTCACTTGGTTGTTACTACATGGTTCGACTGCCTGTCTGAGGACAGGCAGTAGCCCACTGGTAGTAACCATGTAGCACACTAGTATTCAACGGAATACGATGTAGCCGACCTCAATATAGTATGGAAAAGTATAGGCAGATAGGCCACCACTTTTGTTGTTTTCGATAGAATCCTACTTCCTACTTAAGATTTATTAATGCGNAACACTGGTTCTCAGCTGCATACGGTTAAACTGGAAGCCGACCCCAACGTAGTTGGGAAAAGGCTAGGCAGATGATGATTTTTCATCACTGCTACGCTGTATTCGACGTCATTCAGGGCAAAGAAATGTAAGAACTGCAGTGATCGTCTTGCCATCTGTATGAGACCATTTGCGAAAATATCTGTCTATTACTAGCCGTTTTACGCGGTTTCCGCGTCCCGGGGAAACTTCTTCCCGGATAAATCTTCTTCGTAACCGGATAAATCAGCCCATGTTCAGCGCAAAGAACGTAGCTTCCTAACAGTGAAAGAATTATTCAAATCGGTTCAGTAGAACCGGAGCCTATTCGTTACAAATTAATCTTTCCTCTTTACAATATTATAGCTCCTGCCAGTGGTTTTACCCGCGTCCCGTGGGAACTACTTGGCGCACCCGGATAAAAAGTAGCCTATAGCTTTCCTCGATAAATGGGCTATCTAACAATGAAAGAATTTTTCAAATCGGACAAGTAGTTCCTGAGATTAGCGCGTTCAAACAAACAAATAAACTCTTCAGCTTTATAATATTAGTATAGATAAAATTATAGATGTTTATGAAGTTTGAGGAAATCCTGTAATAAAACCACGCGAATAAATTAAATAAACAACTTTATTCATGAATAAACAATAAAATAAGTAAATAATCACTAAATAATCTTCTCTATACTGGTAATCCACTCACAAAATAAAATCTGCCATAACAATTAATATTTTCAATTAACAAAAATAAAAATAAATAAACTCATTGAGACAAAACCATACCATTTTCTCACTACTTTACAAAAAAACCTAAGAACATATTTATTATACACAAGTGACAACGCCATATCTATATTATTTGAACGCTATATCTATATTTAAGCGTTATAGATATTTCCTTAGAGTAAATGCATATAGCCATATTGGCCCACAGTATTCTTTAAGCGCCACTGTTTTGTAACGCGCCTAATGAAGCGCTCCTTTGCTATTTCTTTGGTAAGGTCTTTGCTTTGGTAAGGCCTTTGCTTTGGTAAGGTCTCATCATATCTAGCAAAACGAGTCTAAACTCGGTACACCTAGATCTATTCGTCGCGTAGTTCCAGTAGCAGACAACGAGGGTATACCTTCAGGTCACGCCGTCAAGTCCGGAGGTAAAGTCTCATCATACACAACCAACAAAATCAGTCAAATTTTTATGGTTTATACGCAGATAAGTTCTTGTTTTGACAGACCTAATGAAGCGCACCTTTATTATTATTCGGAGCACTCCTTTTGGTTAAAATTTTACTAAATTGTTATATGAAGTTCTACTAAAAGGAGCGCTCCGAGGAATGTTAAAGGAGCGCTTCATTAAGTGCGTTTCAAAACAGTGGCGCTTCGAGGAGTTCCTCATTAGCCCATCAGAGTATAATATGCCACGATATTCTAAGTCCTCATATTTTACACGCCCTTAGCAAGTTCCTGGGACTTCACAATGACATCTTCTATAGTTCCCACCATGTAGAAGGCAGCTTCGGGAATGTGGTCCAGCTCACCCATAAGGATCTGAAAGAGAAAAAAAGCCTCTTTATGTATGACTAGCCTTTTACGTGGTTTCACCCGCGTCCCGGGGAAAGTTCTTACCGTACCCGGATAAAATATAGTCCATGTTCAAATCGGTTCAGTAGAACCGGAGTTTATTCGTTACAAACAAACATGTTTTGTACAGACAACAGCAGGTCACGGTACCCGTCAAATTTTACCAACCAAACATTAACGAACCTCTATTGTGATAAGGTTGAAAATCTACTGTAGAAATTTGTTTGTAGATTGACCTGATGACGGCAGTTAGAAGAGTATGGAAAAAGGAAACATGTTGCACCGACCCCAAATAAAGGTCAAGAAGATAATGATGGGTAGGTTAACCTGCTGTCATCTGTACATACTTCTGCTTCGCGAATTTTGGTGGAATCTCGCCATACGGATCGCCTGATGTTAGGCGATTACCACGGCCACACCAAAAGGGTTGCAAGTGCGTTTATTAAGGCTTGATAAAGCAACTTACCCTCTTAAACCCTTTAATAGTTTGCTCCAATTTCACCAGCTTGCCAATGTGTCCAGTGAAAACTTCAGCAACCTGGAAAAATAAAGCAATATCAATGCATTTAAAATCAAAAGTCAAAATCATTTATTGAAAGTAGGCTTAAGTAATTAGGTTAACATTTCTTCACATCAAGATTTACAAACAAAGGACAGCAACCCAAAAAGCTACCCCCTTGCACCACTTCCTAGTGTTATGGTTGGAAAGGAGTGGTGCTGAACAAACTTTCCAACAACATTTAAATAATGCAGATGAGTACTGGCGTTTAACATGGGCCAGCTGCCTATCTGACCTCACAACCCAGGCAACTCGACTGGCTGTTCAGACTTTCTGGGCTGCCGGGACTGCCCGTAATGACTGCCAAAGTTGTTCAAGCAGAAGATATACTTCGAGGAAAATTATGATGATGCCATATGCTTGACGATACATACATTTCTTTGTTATTCAAGTTCAGTAGGCAGTAGGTCAGTACTGGTTTCCATACCTGGAAGGGTTGTGAGAGGAACCGCTGTATTTTGCGTGCGCGGGCCACCGTCAACTTGTCATCTTCTGACAGCTCGTCCATGCCCAGGATAGCGATGATGTCCTGTAGCGACTTGTAGTCCTATAACGAAGCAAAAAGATTATAATATTTCAGTTCTAAATGAAGAATTGACTTATTATTTATGGAAAGTGAATTATTCCACGTCTTTTTCGAGATGGAAAATGTTCAATTAAAGTGACTTCACCCGGGGCGGAAGGAGCGAAACTAAAAGTTTCTCTTTAGAATTCTACTGACTAAAATTTGAATATTAATCCATATTTCTCCTTTCAAATGCTCTCCCTCAGCCATCAGCAGTCCAAGGTCCAAAGCAATTTAAAAATTAAGGGTTCAGTACCAACAGGACCCTATTACTAAAACTGAGAGCTGTCCGCGTCTGTCACCACGCTATATCTTATTAACCGTGATAGCGTCCATATAAGGAGATCAGCCAGCTGCGCAGTACATATTATAGTACAGGCACATTAGCTGTGACACAGGTGCACTCCCTATTCCCTCACTCTCATAACCCGATGGGACGGCAATCCGACACGACCGGTGAGAGATCAGGCGCAGGACCGACATTAACGTGCTCTCCGATACACGGGTGTATCAATCACCAACTTCCAAACTTCGGGCTGCTTTGTGTAAGTTCTTAACTGTGATAGTTGAACGATGTCTCACCTGTAAAATCTTCTGCACGCCTCTAGCAACTCCATAATGTTCTGGACCAATAATATTAGGGTCCATGACCCTAGAGGTGGAGTCTAGCGGGTCTACTGCAGGATACACTCCGAGTTCAGCAATAGCTCGCGACAGCACGGTCGTCGCGTCCAAGTGGGCGAACGTAGTGGCGGGAGCGGGATCGGTTAGATCATCTGCTGGCACGTATACTGCCTGGATGGAAGAAATGCATATTTTTTTATTTATGATCTTTACTATAACAACCAGAAACGTGTCTCAGGCAATACCAGGCGTATTAATCCATCACGGATTCTGTTCATACACGTAATGTGTAAAAGATAGAAAGGAACACCGATTTTGGGGTTTCTAATGAGATGTCGAAAAAAAAATTGAGCTTGCATTGCAAATGCTGACTGATGTAGTATGTATATGATGTGTGTCAAATGAATAAGTATGAATGTGGGTGGATTACGTGGTACGGTCATTCTCCAAAAAAGCGTCCTTCGCCTAATTACCGTACCCTTTTCATTTTTTCCTGATTTGACATTAAATACATTAGAATATGAAACACATCAAAGGTACGAATAGAATAATGTATTTGGCATTTAACTATTATTGGTAGTTTCATATTCTAATGTATTTAATGTCAAATCAGGGAAAAATAAAAAGGGTACGGTAATTAGGTGAAGGACGCTTTTTTGGAGAATGACCGGATAGAGAGGTAAGTTAAAAATAGAATAATTGCCTGAAAGAAGACATGAATAGGAAAGAAATGGATGCTAGTATGACTGCTGACAGAGAGGAATGGAAGCTGAAAATAAATTACGCAGACCCACAAATAACTTTGGAGCAGGATAGGAAGAAGTGGGAAGAACTATTTTTGGTGCATTTGGGTGAAATGAATTCGTAATCACTACATAAGAAATATAAAAGAAAGTCGCTTTCTCTGTCCCTATATCTCTATGTACGCTTAAATCTTTAAAACGGATTTTGATGCGTTTTGTTTTAATAGAGTGATTGAAGAGGAAGGTTGGAAGGAGAATGTGCATAATGACATCCATTAAATAGTAGAGACACTGTTATTTTGCATTGTCCCGTGCGAAGCCGGGGCAGCTCGCTAGTATGCTATTGTAATATCGAAATGTATATCCCTACTATAATATTATAAATGCGAAAGTAACTGTCTGTCTGTTACGCTTTCACGCCTAAACCAGTGACCCGATTTTGATGAAATTTGGTACAGAGATACAATAGACCCTGAGGAACAACATAGATTGCTTTTTATCCGGGTACAGGAAATAGTTTCCTCGGGAAGCGGGCGAAGCCGCTGGCAGAAGCTAGTTTTAAATAACTGTTAGTTAACCTAAATAAAATAAACTATTCTTCCCACTATAGCGTTCCCGTCTGACCTGCACGCTGGTGATGGAGCCAGTCTTGGTGGTGGTGATCCTCTCCTGCATGGTGCCCATGTCTGTGGCCAGGGTCGGCTGGTAGCCCACTGCAGACGGGATGCGGCCCAGCAACGCTGATACCTGAACAATATTTGATTTAAATTCATTCTGGTATGTTTGGACTATTTTCTGGGCAAACCAAATAGTTAATAGACAGGCAAATACAACAGTAGTTAAACAATTAAAACGACTATTTTTATACAAGGAGATCATCAGCCAGCTGCGCAGGACATATAGTGCACACACATTTGCTGTGACACAGGTGCACTCCCTATTCCCTCACTCTCATA
>NWSH02000531.1:3829158-3875529 GCA_002382865.2 Heliothis virescens | reverse complement strand
CGCCAGCGACGTCGCAAATGTGAACACGCGTCGCGGGGCGCAAAACGCCTCAATCTGCAGTTTCGAGTCGGCGGGCTCGAATGCGTCACCAACTGCCGAGAATGCATGCGCTGCAACGTGTGCCGCCGCCGTCCCCGTCTCGACACCGGTGGAGACGATGACTTGCATAGGTTCGGCGACCCCCAAACGAGCCTACGCAGCGATTGTAGCCGCTAAAAAGCCTGTTGAGCCACAAAACTCGCAGGCTAGAATCGCGGGAAAAACAAAAGGGGGTAAGCGTAGCCGGTCGAAACCAAACCAGGTTTTGACAAGGCAGGGTCCAAAGGAAGACACGTGCGACAAGGATGGCTTCATTAAGGTGGAGAAGAGGAAGAAGAAGAAGCCTCCTTGTCGGAACCAGTGTGGTACTGCGCTGGCAGGACCCAACATGCTGCTGCGTCCAGCAACTCCGACGACGCTGCTGTACGTGTCCAGACTGCACCACTCCACGAAGGTTGAGGAGGTCGTGGAGTATCTGCGCGTCAAGACCAGCTGGACCTTGAGGGTGGAGAGGTTGGAGCCGAGTCACAAAACGAACTTTAAGTCGTTCGTGGTGCGTGTTCCAACACATTCTCTGGAAAAGTTCCCCAAGGAAGATTTCTGGCCGATGGGTGTTATGTACCGCCGGTTTCGTGGCCAGCTACGTGACACCAGTCAGCGAAACACGACGCCGACACTTCGTGTACATTAGTTTTAAGAATGTTTATGTTTAATATGTATTTATAGTATGTTTAAGTTTTATATAAATATAGTATTGTATTTATTAATATGGGCCTTGATGCCTGAAATAAATGGATAAATAAATAAAATAAAATAAAATAAAATATAGCCTATGTCACTCGTGGATAATGTAGCTTTCGAATGGTGAAAGAATTTTTAACATCGGTCCAGTAGTTTTTGAGCCTATTCATTACAACCAAACAAACAAACAAACAAAGTTTTCCTCTTTACAATATTAGTATAGATAGATAATATTGCGAGATCTCGTCAATTTCGAGATCTCGCGAGGTTGACAGTTGTGTGTGTTTTTTTGCTGATAATCAATTCTGTACGTTCAATATATTTCTAAAATAACTATCAGGGGGTGATTAGGGATCAATACTGATGCCAAAAATGCAATTAGTAGATTTTTTGTCTGACTGTCACATTTACTCGCGCCACTACATATCATAGTATCAGTGGAAACACACATAATATATTACATCCTCGCAGCATAGCTACATAGGACATCTCTGTGGCACTCTAAGTTGTATACCTACTGAGACGCAGCGAATTAAAATGACGGATCCCAATTCACGGAGCAACTCCTGCTTACCTTTGACATACGGAGCGAGTAGGTCCACGACTTTGATGCCAGTGACGAGAATCTCCTGTTCTACCGACATCTCCACGAAGGGAGGTGCATCAGCGTGTATGGCTGCGTATTCATCAGTCTCTATGGGGCCACGCTCATCTGTGGTGGAAATAAGTGGTTCTATCTATCTAAATATATAAAACTCAAAGGACTGACTGACAGTGATCTATCGACGCAGAGCCCAAACCACTGGAGGGATCGGGCTGAAATTTGGCATGTAGATGTTGACTTAGGCATCCACTAAGAAAGGATTTCTTGAAATTCCCACGGTAACGAAAAAAACGGGATTTTAAGTTCTGTGCCGATGCCGCTGGCAGAAGCTAGTACTCCATATAAGTTCTATAAGTTGTCGATTGATACACCCGTCTCGCAGAGCAGTATATATCGGTCCTCCGCCTGATCTCACTCCGGGCGTGTTGAATTGCCGTCCCATCGGGTTATGAGAGTGAGGGAATAGGGAGTGCACCTGTGTCTGCGTATATGCTTGTGCACTATAATATGTCGCAGTGCTCTCCTTAGAAAGAGCAGCCACCTTGTCTGAAGATTAGCGTTGATGCCATTGTTAGCGCCAATTTACGAGGTTCCAAATAAGATCCTAGATAGCTATCTGACAGATAATGCAATAGAAAGGTTTTAAATTTTGCCTTCTTTACCAGGGCATCATATAATAGATAGTTATGCAGAACCTCTGAAACTGGCCGTTAGTCATTAAGTTATCCTAGAACTTACCGATAGGTTCTCCAATAACATTGATGATTCTGCCGAGGGTTCTTTCACCGACTGGTATGGTGATAGGTGCCCCGGTGTCCACTATGGGCTGGCCTCTCACCAGGCCCTCGGTACCATCCATAGCTATGGTACGACACGCGCTCTCACCCAAATGCTGGGCCACTTCCAAGATAAGACGTGGTTCTGTGGACAGTTTGTATTGAGAAAATAACCGATTTATCTAACTTTTATCTTTCTCCGTGTAGGTCAAATCGGTGGGCCCCGTTTGTGATTTGAACATTTTCCAGAAAGTCCGACTTCCAGTATTACTAAGGAGTACTAGGTTGCTCAGGGAACTCGGTTGAGCAGGTCAGTCAGCAGTTGGGCCTGGATGCTATGGACTCCCAGGCCCTCCCCACTGAGGTGAGGTCGGAATACCGCTGGGTATTTTTAGTGGGTGAACCGGGAACGACTACACCGGGGAGTCCCACATATGTAATTGCCATTTTTCCCCAGCGAAAAAAAAAGGTCAAAAAGGTAGCAGTTGCTCAATGTAAAACGCTGGTAGATGACCAAAACTTAGTTGGAAAAAGATTTGGTGGTTTCCAGCGTAACCAGGTGGACCCGAGTCACGACAAGATTGCCCATTTGACGATGCTGGCTTGTCAGGTTAACTTTGACCTCTGGCAATCTTAAAACTTTTGTAAGTAAAATCAATGTTCAGGCAAAGAGAAATATTTAGATTGAAGATACCAAGTTCATCTTAAAAACCTGGCTTAATTTTTTTTAACAAACAAGAAGACTTTGTTCGCCCTAAACGTATATAGTCCACCGCTGACTGTGAGTATGCTCACTGTTTGCCCCAGTGTGAACGTGGGCTCAGTCTGCCGTACGCGTTCTCACTAAACCGCTGTTACTTTCGGAAACGTAGCTAATCCGCGTCCACCGTGCATAGACGCGTAGTACAATGATCGGCCACCGAGAGTCAGCCACAACGCACTACGTAATAGCTTATAGTCGGTTCGGTGTGAACAAGAAGTTAAATGTACAGGGCGTGCCACAGCTATATAAAATTCAAATAATGTATTTTTTCAGTAAAGTGTTCTATCTACAATATTTAAGGCACTTTCCCTCCATGTGGCATAGCTGTGGGATTACCTTTATATTGAAAAGCAATAAACTGCGTAACGCGGGCTCACAGTAAGCGGCCGACAATACGTTTGTTATGAACAACGCCGAAGCGCTACTTACTTCGGCCAGGCACCTCGAGCGCGTTCAGGATCGGAGGCAGGTGAGCGTCAAACTGCACATCCACCACGGCTCCGATCACTACGATGGTAAGCAACTGTTGTTATAGCTACCCTTTGGAATAACTGCCTTACTAAAGAATAACGATCTCTGTACAAGGTACTGAAAGTCCCAGTACGATGGGTGTAAATTTTGGAAATTCCTAGGCCAGTGAGGTGATACTGTCATCTACTAAGCGTTCTTCTATCCTATGCTTTCGGCCCATTTCACAGGATCCAGATAAAGTCCTATCTGACAGATCACGCCATAAAAAAATAAGTCAAAGTTGTAATAACATCGTGTGCTTCAGAATGACTGGTTGTCTTTGGCGTTGGTATATAAGAGTTGGTTTGAAAATTGCTACATAATTGCTTATATTTGCTCCATATAATGCACGGCAGTATCTGTGAGATAGTTATCTGGAAACCTGTGAAACTGGCCGAGACTTGTAAAACTGGTGAACTGATTGAAATGAAATTGGTTACATTAGGCTATTTCGTAATCGGGACGACAGAAGAGAAGCAACCCTGTGGCTACTTTGGATTGAAACCAGGACGACCACAGAAAGAAGCGTCCTAACTCTTGATTTTTAGTCCATTACTTGAATAGCGCTTCAAACTGACTGAATCTGTATTCACTTGTAAGGTGATTTCTTACGTGACTTCCTTTGATTCATTAAGGGTTTCTATCAACCAGATTGAGGTTATCAAATACACAAGAGGAAGCCTACAAAACATTTCGCAACTACAAAAAAAAAAACAAAAAAAGATTTCTAAAAAGCGTATATTGCTTACATAAATTGAACACGTTATGAGACAAAATGGATGTGGGGACTGACCGGCGATTATTCGACCTTTGACTGCCCCGGACGGGATCGTAGGAGCCTTTGACGTTCCTGCAGCCTTAGCTTTTGGCTTAGCTTTAGCCTCTTCGCCTGCTGGGCCTTTGGGACTAGCACCCCGTTTTTTTTTCCGTAACTCGTCGCATTTATTATCGGCCCTGAATGCTGTAGTAGAGAACTGAGGAAGAAAAATGGAATATTAGTTTTCTTCCCCGTATTATGTATTCTTGAAGGTGATCTCTGACTTCTAATGATTCTTCTTTCTTTTTAGGGTTTCCTTATCCCGTCCGAGGTTTTGGAGAGGCTGGAAATAAAAATAAAGACTTTAGTTCTAGATTTAAAGTTTTTTATGCTACTGGGTAGTCAGGCATGCAGTCCTAACATAATTTTAAAGTGTGAGTCATTGTCCGTCGGTTCGGCGCATGCTAAAACTACTCAACCGATTAAAACGAAAATTAGTAGACATAATATAGTCTAGATCATGAGAAAGGATACATGCCAATACAGGCAGGTGAATGGGTTAGCGGAAACTTGTTGCATAAATGTGTGAAAGAGATGCGTTTACGTAGACAGTGTGGCAACCTAAATTAAGGACTGCAACTATGGAAAAACCTACGCAATTGGTAACTACCTTAAGGCATTGTTCAGACCAAACTTATTGACGGCCGCTGACTGTCAGCACGCGTTACGCAGTTATCACTTTTCAATATATATTTAACTTCTTGTTCACACCGAACCGACTATAAGCTATTACGTAGTGCGTTGTCGCTGACCTTCGATTTCCGATTATTGTACAGAAAACAGCACATCAAGTTACCACAATCTGTCAAATTTCTGCAATGGATTTTCAACCTTATCACAACAGTGGGTAGGTTAATATTTGATTGGTAAAATTTGACAGATTCGTATACGTTGATCTGCTGTCGTCTGTACTACGCGTCTTTGCACGGCGGACGCGGATTGTCTACGTTACCGAACGTAACAGTGTATTAGATTGAAGCGCCGCGTAGCGTATTGTCGGCTTGGTGAGAACGCGTACTGAGTCCCCGTTCACGCTGGGGCAGACAGTGAGCACTCACTGTCGGCGGTGGACAATACATTTGGTGTGGATGATTAAGGCCCGGCGCCCATTATCGGTATCGGCAAGGAACAGGATCCTTCGGCATCCTACATGCAAGCGCACACTGTCGGAAACCATGCTTTGGCATGCTGCAACGTTTTTAGGGATGACTCAAGCATACCGAAGCAGTATTTTTGTTATTACGACCATATATAATGGAAATTTCTACTTTATTGTCATTATGTTAATGTATATTGCTATTTGCCACCTATAATCCTCAGTCGTGCCGATGCCGATAATGGGCGCCGGGCCTAAGTGTAAGACAAAGTATATATCACCTTTTATGTTCGAATGGAGGATTGAACCAACCCCAGGGTTACTGAAAGCCAACCCCTATCTTGCTGATTCAAAAATTTGGCACGTAAAACCAAAACAGTTACATTGACCAGCAGAGGAGGCTGACAGAACCTGGGGCTACATGTGGAATAGTTCGTTATTCTGGGGTTAAGGCTGGATGTTGCTGTATAGTGCTGAATCACGGCTCTTCCTGGAAAAGCTTTTAGGCTAGGTTGCTCGATTTAACTTTGACGTAGCCTAACTTTAACCAGCCGTGAAATGGCCTTCCATTGGTCAGATTGGCGATTTGACAGCTGTGTGACCAATGAGCGGCGGTGAAATGGCCGCTCATTGGTTACACGCTGTTAAGGTTAAGTTATCGTTTAAGTTAAATCGAGCAACCCAGCCTTTAAGTACTGGTTGGAATTTAGTTAACATGACTTATTTTGACTTGATAGCCTTTGCTTATTGAATTCTTAAGTAACCTAGAGTAAAAATTAATTATTGAAAAGGGAAAAGCATCGCCAATGGCTAAGGTCCTGAAACCCATCGAAGCAGGAAAGTTTTTAATGAAACAAGAGATTCTCGCCGCTTGGTGGATATTATACCACTGTGTGTGAGGAGAGATGTTATTAGCGAAATTCTTTTGTTGTCTTTGATTGTTTCAAAACTTCTCCGCGTTAGTGGAGTCTGGCCTTTAGCCAAACATGTACAGACGACAGCAGGTTACGGTACCTGAATCTGTCAAATTTTACGAATCGCATATTAAACTTCCACTATTGTGATAAGGTTGAAAATCTATTGCAGAAATTTGACAGATTGTGGTAATTTCGCAGAAGCACCAAAATTCATATGGCTATGCCGTCGACCCACACTAAACTCAGGGACAACATTATTTTCATATTCCAGACGAATTGCCATGCCCAGTGAGAACTTCCTTTTCAAGTTTGTAAAAAAACTGATACAAACCTGTTTTCTCGTATGTTGCAAATTCAGATAAGCGCCCACTCTAAACAGGGACTGGGTGCTCTTAGATGCACTGAGCCAGGGATCCAAGTATATTCTCTTTTCTATCTCCCCGACGCGAGGTCTGTGGAAGTATGTTTTCGGCCTCCTTACAAAGGGACAGAAATTCGGCCTTGGCATGACTCCTGGGGGTGGTGGCAGGTGGCATGGTTGCATATTCACGAATTCACATGTGGGCCGAGTCGAAGCTGAAGCTCGGCTGATGTGGACTGGAACAAAATGAGAGGTGGATCGATGGCATTGCTTGTTGGGTCTTTATGGTCAGCTTGCTTGTAGCGCTTGCAATCAAACCCTTATTAAAGCTTGTTTTAGAGTCATGCTGACCGCGCGCTGACTCGGTCTGTGGGTATTCTCGAGGTTTTCAAAGTTACCACTGGTTTAAAGAATAACATAAGCTTATGTTGTTGGTAAACTTGGGCTAATGTCGACCAAAATAAAACTTCATCTTTAGGCTAACTAAGATGACCCACTGACCTTATTTTTTGCGGGAACAAGTCCGTGGTGATGTTGGTGAAATCGCGGAAAACAGCTAGCTGATTAAGATTAGGTCCTCTACCTGACAGCAGTGGTCAGTGGTCACCCATCCAAAAAACCTCGCTTATATCAATAGCAGCTTAATACTTACGGGTATTGCCGCATATTCGGCAAATTTGGCTAGGAATACGAGTAAACGCCTTCATCGTGTCTCAGCACTATACAGCAAATTATTTCAATGTTATTTGACCAAAATGGTCGGGTTTGTATGTTTGATGTTTATATTATAGAACACCTATTTGAATAGATGAAACTTCAAAATGTTTGTTTTGTTCTTTCATCAAGTTAATGGCCTCGATTTGAGATGCAAAGAGGTTGTATTAGCTTTGGTTCAAATAGGTTTTAATCGAAATGATGATGGCGTCCTAGCCGCTTATCGGCCACGGCGGCTGTTCTCATATAAGGAGATCAGCCAGCTGCGCAGGATATATTATAGTGCACAAGCATTTGCGCAGACACAGGTGCACTCTCTATTCCCTCACTCTCATAACCCGATGGGACGGCAATCCGACACGACCGGTGAGAGATCAGGCGCAGGACCGACATTAACGTGCTCTCCGATGCACGGGTGTACCTATCAATCACCAACTTCCAACTCCGGGCTGCTTTGTGAAAGTTTCTAAAACCCACAAAGCGATTTCGGCCCGCCCCGGGAATCGAACCCGAGACCTCGTGCTCAGCAGTCGGCTATGCGACAACTAGACCAACGAGGCAGTCAGTCGAAATATTAACTAACCTAAAAATATTCTTTATAAGAATTTAGAAAGGGGATCGATTTATTAAAGTAAAAGTGTCAGGTACATTCCCTATTCCCTCACTCTCATAGCGCGATGGGACGGCACTCCGACACCATCGGAGATACATCGCAAGGACCGGCATTAATATGTGACACGATTTACGATGCGCGGGTGTGTCAATCTTCAACTTCCAGACTCTGAAATTCTTATTCGTATTGACCCTGCATTCAGTCCTAAATTTTAATATATCTATCTACACTCCATACTTATATTTAAAGAGGAAATATGTGTTTTTCTTAACGAATAGGCTCCGGATCTACTGCACCGATTCGAATAATTCTTTCACTGTTGGGAAGCTACATTATCCCCGAGTAACATAGGTAGGCTATATTTTATCCGGGTACGAGCAGTATTTCCCACGGGACGCGAGTGACACCGCGGGAAACGGCTAGTTCATTATAAAAAACTGGCCAAGTGCGAGTTGGATTCGCGCACGAAGGGCGCGCATTATCTATGAAAAATGAACGTATCTATTACCTACAACCAAAGCCAAAATAGAAACATTTTTCGGGCAGCAAAAAATAACTTTGTTTTCATACAAATATATGAATAACAAAGTTATTATTTGCGTTTTCACACGTTTATTGTATGGTCCCCTTAATTTTTTTTTTAATGTTTAGTATTGGTTGTTATAGCGGCAACGGAAATATATCATTAATTTGTGAAAATTTCAGCTTTCTAGCTATCACGGCTTATGAGATACAGCTTGGAGACAGACAACAAAGTCTTAGTAATAGCGGGATCCTATTTTACCTTTTGGTTTTGTTAAAAATCTTCACGTTACCACCTGACCTCACAGTGATGTATCGTCAATATTCGCTGACAGGGCGTTTATGTAAAGCGTGGGGCGAAGGGGTTAATTGTCCCCAGCTGCGCGTTCCCAAGCGATGGTAATGTTTGTATTGCCTCACTTGTGTAACTTAGCTGGCTTTTATTGAGCTTTTTAATGTTAATAAAAATCTTTCTTAATTTACAATCTTTCAAAAATCATGATTTTTTTGTTAAGCCTAAATGCGCATTGACAGTCATCAGCTCTTGTCCCAATTTTATTTGTGGTCGGCGCAGTATGTTTTCGTCCTCCATACTGTTTCATATGCCGTCATCTCACAAGTAAGGTTATTTTATGCCATATCGAATTTCACACAATCTGTCCATCGTTTCTTTGGTTTGGTTGTGTTTCTCAGTCATGTTGAAACCTTCCTCACAATATGATCCAGTCTATAGCGCCTTTGTTGTCATTCTTCATCATTATCGTCAATTTATTTATTTATTTATTGAAAATGGCACATCAACAACGTAAACACAATCAAGACAATATAAAATTACACTAAATACGGTCTGTTTACCTCAATTATAGACGTGCACAACATTCACATAATACATATCACAGATATCTGTTTACAAAATTGAATTAAATTGTCATCATTTAGTAATATGATAGTAACTAGCAGTTTTCTAATCCTTCTATCACCAACTATACTTAATCCGCTAATATATACTTAATCCGCTAGCTGCCATGCGGATAATTCACTATTCATTCATTCTCATAGCCCGATGGCACGGCAACCCGACAAGACCAGAAAGTGATCAGGCGAAGGACCGGTGTATCAATCACCAACTTCCAGACTGCCAGGCTGCTTTGTGAAAGTTTCATAAAAGAACAAGCGATTTCGCCCGACTCTGGAATCGTACCCAAGGCCCCATGCACAGCAGCCGCGCTATTCGACTACTAAATCAACGAGACAGTTAATCAAAGAGACAGTTCAATACAAGGCTGCGGGATTGTTCGAAAGAGTTACCGCGGCCCAGGTACCTACACAAAGTGCTCAAGAAGGAACACGGTGGGTTTTAGTCAGTAAAAGTCTGACATTCCCTCACGCTGTCACCCACAGCGGGAGGGGTCATCTGATGATTTCCCATCGATTTAAAATAAAGTTTCCAATCCAATATTTAACGTTGTATTGATAAAATAAAGTTGGAGTGCTTGAACTGGAGTAGTAAAGCTACAGAACCTTCGTTCCATCAGTTATTAGAGTAGCTGGTTATTTGATGTTAGACCTTCAAGGGACAGCGCTATGAGTGGAGTGGCGCGTTGATTGACCTTTTGACCGCTGCTACCAACCAAGGTATTAATTTAAGCCCAGGCTTCACCACAGCGAAACTGAGAAGTTTTTTTTTATATAACCTATAGATAGAATTCCTCGGATCAGTTGTTATAACTGAGTGGGTGGAGAAGAGGTTTGAATGACGGAATTCTGGCATAAATTAAAGCAGATTTCGGAAAGTTTTTTTTTTTATATAGACATAGGGCAGTTATGACAAACGATGAAGCCCACCACAAGTTGAGCTTCGTTCGTATCCTGAGGGAACTTAACAGGTTTTTGAAGCTCAAGGATAACCACAAAGTGCGTGGCCGGTCAAAGTAAAGCTTTATGCACTGAAATTTATTTTTCTACCGCCAACGGTTTCACTCATATCGCATAAAGCCGTTTTGCCGTAGCGCGTAAAATAGTTTGTTTGAACCCGTTTATCTCTGGAACTCTCCGACCGATTTGAGATATTCTTTCAGTGCTAGGTAACCTGTTTATTGAGGAATGCTATAAATAGGCTACTTTTGGCCTTTACCAGGTACGCGGTGTGTGGTAGTTTCCACGAGACGCAGGTGAGTTTTATATAATATTATTTAGATATACTTTCATACTAAATACTATAATAGATTTCATACTAAATACTACTTTTAATTTATATAAAAAACGAAGCAATCTCCACGTATTCCCTTGTGCAAGTTACCCGGGCGTTCATAACGCGTACGGTGGCCGCCGTAAGCAGCAATTATAACGCCACGCGACGCCATGTTGCTTTTCAAAGAGCTCTTTATAGGAGACACTAAGGATTTTGTGAATTATTTGTTTATTTTACTGATACGCAGATTTGAGAATCATCATGATTATCAGTATTTTTACCATCCCACTAACTGCCTCGTTGTTCTAGTGGTCGCATAGCGCAACTGCCATGCCACGGGTCTCGGGTTCGATCCCCGAGGCCGAAATCGCTTTGTGGGTTTTAGAAACTCTCTCAAAGCAGCCTGGAGTTTGGAAGTTGGCAGTGTTACACCCCTGTGCCTGGGAGGGCACGTAAGCCGTCGTCCTCGAATGCTACTCAGTAGCAGTCGTAGTTATAAATCCACGTCAGAGGCCGTCAGGCGGATTTGAGAAAACTCTGACACTAAGGCTTGTCAGGTAATTAAACCTACAGCTCACTCGATAAGAGGAAGATCGCTCACCGCTGGACTGCAGCCTCCTCTCATGCAGAGAAGGATTGGGCGTTAATCACCACGCTTGCTCAATACGGATTGGTGATTTCACTTTGTAGACCAGGTTTCCTAGAGATGTTGTCCTACACCTTTAATCACCTATTTGCGTCAAGATAAGTATACCTACTGAGCAAGTGCAAACCTACACACTTAGAAAAGTTGCATTGGTACTTGCCTGATCTGGTATCGAACCCAATCACTCGTACCTTAAGTGATATTGCGAATACTCTGGTTAAATACCTACGAATCAATCTGTTCACATCTGCGCTCATAACTTTGATTTGATTCTTCATTTTGAGGCCCAAGTTCGCTAACAATATAATAAACGTCCATTAAAACAACTGTTTACTTTGAAAATTGCACGTGAAAATTCGCAGTATCTAAACAGTTGTTTCAAGTGACTTTTATGTTGTTGGTTTTATGCGAGTAAAACGGGAGGAAAAGTCAGGAGACTGCCTTTCAAGTTTCAACTAATTATTTCAGTCAACAGATAATTTAATTATAAATATTATAACACCTAAGGAGGCTCTCGTTAGACGGTTGGATCAAGCACTTGATGCAGAAAGCTGCATGTACTTCTGGACACGGCACGCATCGTCAGGAGGTTTCTCTCTATGGAGCCCTGACCGCCGGTAGCTTGGACCATGTTCCCGATGCCGGTGGGACACTATTTTTATATTTTTAAATGTTTTGTATTTTTTTTTATGTTTTTATGAAATATTTAAGAATGTTATTATATGTTAAATAAAGGAAATGAAAAAAAATATATATTTAATTTGCAAATACGTTGAAATCAACACTTTTACACGTCAATATTGATGAAGTGGGCATTTCCTATCTGACTGACATGGGTCTAGAAGTCGGTGGCAAAATAAACACAGTCAACAGACCTGCAGACACCGACTTCTAGAGCCATGTGAAAACTGTTATTTTGTCCCTTTCAGTGTTTTGTGAAGTTGGTTTTTATTTTTTTGTAAAAAAGTTTTTTATATTTTTTCTAAACCTGAAAGGAGACTCCATAAAAAGCTTTCAGAACCACCTGAAAAGTTAATGCCACTTCATCAAGTATTCAACGTTGATCGTTACACGCGGTGTCATAAGCCAAGCCGGGTTACCGCGGGAAAATAGGGGGCGTGCCCTCCCACCCAGCCAATCAGACGCCAGCAAACAACCCGATAATTACACAACCGACCAATGAAAACTCAGAACGCTGCTGTGTAATTAGTCAATGACCCAATAGAGGAAAGCGCGCGAAATTACTCCAAAGTGATGTAGCATTTTCCGTGGTGTAATGTAATGTTTTAGTTCGTAGGTTGTTTGAATTTCGAATTGGTGTGTTGTGTTTGGAAATAGACAAATAGAAAAGCTTTCTTTTTTATTTTTTTTCTTTCGTAAAATAATTTGTAATTATTTCAAAGTAGGTACATTTTCCACATTGTTGATAAGGTTTTTTTATTTCAATAAAATAGAATATTCTAAATAAAATAAGTCAGTAACGAAGCACGAAATAATTTTCTCAATCTCTCTTCTCCAATCCGTAGTCCATTCTTTTGTGATTGAAAATCTAGCAATCTCCTTTTTATACGATTGCAAGAAGGGTTATTTTTTATTTAATTAAGAAACACGTCAGAAGCAAGCTTTATTTGTTTTCCCTTCCTATCCGTATTTTAAAATGGAGCTACATGAGTAAATAATGAAAAAATCTATATAATTTCGGTCAGTGGGTCATCTTAGGAGCGGTATTGTTTTTGAAAACGTTAAAAGGAGAAAAATTCTTTAAAAAAAATCATTTAAAATAAAATCAGATTTAAAGTCTGTAATAAGAAAATTCATTACGTATTTTTTTCTTTAATGTATTATGTTTAACAATTTTCCAAAAGTTCCACAAACATGAATCGAAAATAAAACAACTGTAAAGTTCAAAACACAGAATCTTAAAACCTCTAACATGGCCACAAAAAATATTTTGAAAGACCAATAAAACTAAAAAAAAATACATAATTGTAAACTAAAGTGCTAAAAACATAAACTTAACTTAAAAAAGTGCTTAAGCCCTGATACCACGAACAAAGTCCTAAGTTCAGTGACGAAAAAGGTTTGATGTGATATACAGTGATCATAGACAATGGAGCCAGGATTGCCCCTATATTCATTGGAGTCTGTAGCTTGCTTGCTGAGGAGTTACAACCATTTACTAGCACCAACTGCAGCAGCACCAACTCCTGGTAAGTTAAGTCTGACTATGGCCAGTCTCAAAGGTTCCAGATAAAGTTCTAGATAGCTATCTGACAGTGTCATAGAAAAATAGTCAAAATTGAAAAAAAATGTCTATCAATGGAGCCAGGATACCACCAAGCCACCAACTTCTGGTAAGTTTAGTCCTACTATGGCCAGTCCAAGAGGTTCCAAAATAATTGAAATAAAGTGAAGGGCGAGCGTTTTTGGGGCTGTCTCATGTAATTTTGACGTTCGAAAAGTTCTGTTTTCAGCCTAATTTGAATAAATGCTTTTTGATTTTGACTTTGTTATAGTCAGCTATCTGATAGAACATGCCATAGAAAAATAGTCAAAGTTAAAAACGTTTCGATGGCACTTTCTGTCTAAAACTTTGTCTGGAATCTGCGAAACTGGCTTTATGTCTACTATGGCTAGTTTCAGAGGTTCCAGATAAAATTCTAGATAGCTATCTGACAGATCATGCTACAGAAAATTTGTCAAAGTTAAAAACATTTCTATGGCACTGTGTTAGATAGTTTTATCTGAAACCTGTGAAACTGGGTGTGTGTCTACTAGGTATGTCCAGTTTCAGAGGTTTCAGATACCGTTCTGGATAGTAATTTATAATTTGTGACAGTTAAAACCAATTCTATGGCATTTTCTTTCCGACGGCAATGTAAAATTTTGTCTGGAATCTCTGAAACTGGCCTGTAATATTATGAATCCGAAAGTTTGTTAGAGATGGATATTTGTTCCTTTCTCTAACAAAAGCTACTGAATGGATTTTTATATAACTTGACAGTACAATATCTAAAACTAAAACTAAAAAGCGTCAAAAAAAATCCTCCCCATTGCTGTCGACCGGGAGCATGCCCAAAAGGCTGGCAGCATTGCCGCGCTGGATGGCAATGCTTAATCTTTGACCAAGGTAATAGCCAGCCTTTTGATCACGGGTAGCGTTAACTAGCCGCCTAGAAAGCTCTTTAAAAATAGTTTGGGAATTCGGACCCCACGACCCGTGGGTTTAGCCTCAAACGGTTCCAAAATATAGTTTCCAACAAGGCCACTGTATTTGCTTGGGGTTCCCCGCAGCCGTAGCGGCAGTAGCAGCACCTTATACTTAAATATCAGAGTAACATACCTATAGCTGTTTCACCCGCTTCCCGAGGTATGACTGTTTACACTACTCGGGCGGGGAAAAATCTAAGCTCTATCTCCAAACCAATTTTCAGCTAAATCGGTTCAGCCGTTCTTGAATTTTGATAGTGTAATTAAGGATTCACCTTAAGAATGTAGGTAATCTGATAAACCAGATTTCGATTGCATCTGAACTTTAAGAACTTTAGGAGTAACACAAAGGCATCAAAAATTACTTTGAAATCACCGCGTACGATAAGATCCCACCTCATTTCTACTGGGAACATAATTAAATCATCTAAAAACCATTTTATTTTGGATTTCGTTCTACCGAAAAGTTGTTTCTGATAAGGGTTACAAAAAAGCTGCCGCGGTCGGCGCAGTTTCAACTGTCTCAAATGCTTCGGCTTTTAAATTTTACTTAGGGCCAGTTACATAGCTTCCAAATAAAGTTCTAATAGCTATATCTGGCCATAGAAATCTTTTTATTTTAACTTCTTTACTGAGGCATTATTTGTCAGATAACTATCTAGAGCTTTATCTAGAACCTGTAAAACTGGCTCTTAGTATAGAACTACAGGACAGACTTTGACTATCATCGTCATCATCATCCTCCTGTCCTCATCCCAATTTTTTTTCGGATCGACGCAGCATGTTTTCTTCCTCCATATTCATACAGAACATTATTTTAAACCATATCGACTTTTGCAATCCATTGGTCCACATGCATTCTCAAAACCTTCTTCAAAACAGGATCCTCGTTCCTCCGCATCATATGCCCTTACCATGACAGACTTTACATCACATCACTTAAACATTCTCTGTCTACTCATTCCTTGGTGCTCTTGTACACGGCACTTTTTAGGGTTCCGTACCCAAAACTCTGGAAGTGCGTCGAGATTGTGTAGACGTGATCTTATTATATAAAATTATCAATAATGTTTTGGATGTCCCCTTACTTCTGCATAACATATCACTTAGAGTGCCCCGACGACATGAGCGTCGATGTCGTAAATAAAAAACCGGCCAAGTGCGAGTCGGACTCGCGCACGAAGGGTTCCGTTCCGTTATCTATGAAAAATAAATGTTCCTATTGCCTACAATTAGTCAAAACACAAACATTTCTCGACAACAATAAATAACTTTGTTTTTCATACAAATATATGAATAACAAAGTTATAATTTGCGGTTACTGAAAAAGTGCTATATCTCAAAAACCACTCACTGTATCTCGTTCAAACCAATTTTGGTTGGTAGTTTTTGTTAAGGTCTATAACATATATTTTTTTTATATTTTTCACTTTGGAAGTTTAGAAATTACAGGGGGGGGACACACATTTTTGCACTTTGAAAGTGTCTAACTTTGAAATGATTGACTTTGAGAAAAAATGGTTTTAGAAACCTCAATCTTATTTTTAAAGACCTATCTATAGACACCCCACAAGTATAGGTTAGACGAAAAAATTTTTTTTTTGTTTCAGTTCCATGTATGGGGAGCCCCCTTCTAATATTATTATTTTTTTATTTTTGTATAAAAATCGTAAAGCGGTTAACATAATACATCTACCTACCGAGTTTGAATGGTGTAGTCTTAATAGTTTCGGAATAAACTGGCTGTGACATACGGACAGACAGACAGACAGACAGACAGACAGACATGACGAATCTATAAGGGTTCCGTTTTTTGCCATTCGGCTACGGAACCCTAAAAAGATTTATTCTGTATCCCCAAATGTAAAACTTCCTACTGTAAAAACATGTTTATAAGGCGTGCATGTAAACTTTATAACGATAGTGACAGACTGTTTGAAATTGATATTTTCTGTTGTACATTAAATTCCATTAAAAAAGCCTTTGACTGATAATGGTAATTAATCACTTTAACCAAGTTATCAACATCTGCTCCAATAATTGTATCATTTCCTCACGTTCTTGTTATAGTTTTAAGCTGTTCATGCTATAAATATATATATATTGTTACTTTAAGGAAACTATAGGTCTGTTTTATGTTAATGTTTAGATTTAGAATATGAAAACTGTGTGACCGTTTGTTTTCTGATAAATAAATAAAATAAATAAATAAAAAAGGGTAAAACGGGACAACATTACTAAGACTTCGTTGTCTCTCTGTCTGTCTGTATGTCTGTCTCCAGGCTGTATTTCATAAACCGTGATAGCTAGAAAGCTGAAATTTTCAGAGTATATATTTTCCTTGCCGCTATAACAACAAATACTAAAAATAGAATTAAGTTAAGTAGAATAAGGCAGAACATCATGGGCATTGGGAAAGGCACCTACATACTCAGAAAATTATTCGAGGCAGATTTTCAAAAGTATCATAAAACCATAAAAACCCTTCTAAATTAACAAAGTACACAATAAAAATAACACTCAACACATTATAGACACACAATAAATATTTTTCTTTACCCCTAAAACGGTGGTGTCATCTATTAAAAAATTGCCACTTGAATCTCAACTTTATCCTCTTGGGAATAAAGTATAAGGTCCTATGTTATGGTGTTACCTATAGGTTATGTGAGCAAGCAGGTGCGAACGGTCATAAGGTCGTGGGCTAATTGCCTTTATAAATCAATATTTACTTTTGTTATAACATCGACTTATTTGTCAGGAATTTTGTGCTTGAATTTATATTTTGATGGCTGATTTATTTGTTTGGAAAACTCCTAATTTTAACAACTATAACATTATAACATGCTACTTATTTTTAACTAAAACACTAAATAGGTTATTACATCAGTCATATTTTTTGAGATCAATTTTCGAAAAATTCGCCGAAAATTGATCTCAAGAGAACTTTGGGGAACTGAGTAGGTCATATAATGGCATTTAGACCAATTGTCAGCTACAGCGGCTGTTCTCTTAAAAGGAGATCAGCCAGCTGCGCAGGACATATTATAGTGAACAAGCATTTGCGCAGACACAGGTGCACTCTCTATTCCCTCACTCTCATAGCGCGGTGGGACGATCTGACACCACCGGAGAGAGATCAGGCGCAAATTCTGATCATGGAGTGGTCTCACTATTGAAGATGCTACTGAGGCTGATATAGGTACAGACGCCAGCACATCAACCTACCACAATCTGCCAAACTTCAATAGATTTTCAACCTTATGTTAACGTTTAATGTTCGTTTGATAAAATTTGACAGATTTGGGCAGGTTCACCTGCTGTCATCTTTATATACGTACTAAATAACAAATCATTTCTTATTGTAAAAGCCATTGATGTCTAAAATAAACTGATTTCTTGCGCATATTTATTTGTCTTCCGCCACGCCACAGCGTTTAACAATCCGCATAATTATCACGCTTTCACCCCTCATAATTAGGCCTGTTACGACGTGGTGGTACCAAATAGGGATGACAGTTTGACAAATTAATGACAAGTTGTATTTTATGTTCCTTTTAGTTTTACTAGGTAGAAGAGCTTGTGGCTAAGTCAAAGCGCGGATCGAACGATCATAAGGTTAATCAACGCTTGGCGCGGTCGGTCCGTGGATGAGTGACTATCTTGTCATAACGAGTTCTTTCGTTTTTCGGAAGGCACAATAAACTGGTGGGTCCCGGCTATAATTTGAACATCTTTTGCAGTCACTACGGGTAGTCAGAAGCCAGAAAGTCTGACAACCAGTCTTACAAAGAGGTTGCCCCGATAACTGTGTTGTAAAGTTGTGAAGGTCAGATAGGCGATCACTCCAAGTAAAACACTGGTACTCAGCTGCATCCGATAAGACTGGAAGCCGACCCCAACATAGTTGAAAAAAGGCTAGGACGATGATTCTGGAAACAACTTCATACATCACAATTCAGTTCACCTATTTTACCAACAATTCATTTACCTGTAGACTGATACAACCCTATTAAATGAAACTGAATTAGCTAAACACACCCCCTCTCGCAAACTCGCTGTTTAACCCCATATTTTGGGGTTAATTTTGTTTGCGGTTGGTATTATTTAATGGGCATATTATTTGTAACAATAGATAACTTTCAGTTATTATTTTAGTGGTAAACTACGACGCACGACAGGCAGAGGTTATCTTCGTTTACCTGGTTGGTTCTGATGAATCTTTAAAAATCTTCTTCTCGTCGAATGACCACTTTGTCATCGTCGTCATCGACACTCTTTGTCATCGAGCATGCGTGTTGGTGAGCGCAGTATGGGATATTTTTAGCTTCGGAGATGCTGCTGCCCATCTCCGAGCAACGATTTTAATATCCCGCTTGGTACTCTGTGGTGGCTATAAGGCCACCAGTCGGTCTTCAAAGCATCGTCCATTTTTCAGAAGGGCAGATGGCAATTGAGACAGGACGAGGTTTGTTTACCCCTTTACACCTCTGAGTGATATCCACAACCCCGAATGTCAGAGTTTTCTCAAATCCGCCTGGCGCCATGTGGAATTATAACAACGACTGTTACTGACGCCGGATTTACGTGCCCACCCAAAGATGTAACATCGCCTATAGTCGTATCATCGTAACTTCCCGATTCCAGACTTCTTAGTAAATAAATCTAAAATCCAAAATAGGCAAAGCAATTTTGCTCTGTCCCTGGAAACGAAAAATCCTCTCATCGGAGTAGCATAGTTATAGTTAATTTGATCTGAAGCAGCAGGACGCCACACTCTTCTATCTAAATACTATTTCAAAAAACACAAAATAAAAGACATTTTATGTTATTTACGTAGTTTTAATTTCACCGTCATTAAGTGAACCCCCTTGCAACAATTAGCAGGCACAGGTGTGGTGTCCCACGGCCGCAGGTGCGCGTCACGACCTGTGATGCCATTAGGGATAGAAAGGGCTATTGAGGAGGCGGATTGCGTAACTATAGTACAGACAGGCGGTCAACCTACCCAAATCTGTAAAAAATCTGCATTAGATTTTCAACCTTATCACAATAGAGGTAGGTCAATGTTTGACTGGTAAAAATTGTCAGATTCGGGTTCCGTGACCTGCTGTCGTCTGTACCTACGTATACTGCGATATTTTGACGCAAGAAAAAAGGGGGGTGTCAAAAGTTTGACCTATGTGTGTGGAGTACCTACCTCTTAAACGAATGATGCAGTTTGGACGAGGTGCAGTTTATCTTAAGTTTATCTAGCAGTGTTTCATCTTAGGCCTATGTTCACTGACAGCTTATACGCCTGTTTTTCAAAATATTTATTAAGTACTTTGAAGGGCGTGAAAATTAATAGAAGTTGTTTTATGAAAACTAACGGTCGTGTTGTCGGTGATCTTGGGTCGACGTTTCATCAAAATCGGATGAGCAGTTTTTAAGTTAATAACAGATTTGTCAACAGAGGCTGTTATTGAGTTTTGCGAGTACTTAGTACCTTTGCCAATAGACTCGAAACTTTATCCTAAAAATATCTGCAATTTAGAAACTCTATTTCTTACAACTTCAAGAATCAACATCAAACATGCAAATATTTGATCAAACTGCCCAATAACAGATACCACTTACATGTCGCGTGGCGACGATCAAACGCAACACGTCATTATTACAAGAATGTTAGGGGTTGCAGGGTGTTAATTATTTAGTAGGGGACGTCCATGTCACTGGACGATCAGGGGTTAAATGCATGACAAATATTTATCGTGTACTTTGATAGTAAGGGCCATTTTTTACGGCCGTGTGAAAGATAGCGTCTGGGTGAAGTTGTACCACATTATACAGGGCTACTTGTGATTCGATGTATATCCGGAAGGAGATGATAGAAGGGCCCAAGAGCAAAAAATTAAGCCACTCTTCACACACCTCTGAGCAAAGTTCAGTGGAATCCGAGATATTCGCAATTTTTGCGATTTTGTAAATATCCCCAAAATTCAACATTTAATGCCAGATTTCTCGAAAACTGATTATTCAACAGGATCTATTTTGATACATCCTGGTACTTGATACCTTTGCGCACCCTAATCAACAATTTTGAGCTCAAAATTAACACTGAAACAAAAACTATAAGCGATTCAAAAAGTATTCCGTAGCAAAATTTTGTATGATGGTTACAGCTAAGCTAAATCTAACTTTACATTTTATAAATTATAAATATTAATTTCTAAGTATAAATAAAAAACTTACAATAAAAATAATAAACAAACAATATATTACAAATATTTACATTACGCGTCAAAGTATTCCTCCGCATCGCTATCATCCGGTAACGTGCCCAGAAGACTGGCTGCATTGCCACGTTGTATGACAATGCTTATTCTTGAGTGAAGTGATTAAAACCTTCTTGTTTTCAGAAGTGCACAGCGTGGTGAATCCATTGTTGGCCGCGTTGCCACCGCAGCTGCATTGTATGCCGCCATATTGTCATCACCTGCCTCCGAGAAATACTACACGTAAGTATTTGTCTTTTTACCACATACCAGCGAGCGTCCATCTGCAATTTCACCCGCATCTCGTGAGAATTATGTCGTAGTAGTAGTAAAGTAGGTAGTTTATAGCCTTTTTCGATGAGTGGGCTATCTAATACTTGAAGATTTTTTCAAATTGGTCCAGTAGTTCCTGCAATAGATCTTGTCCTTTTTGCACATATATCCGGACCATACTACGAATCTGTCAAATTTTACCAATCGAACATTAACCTTCCACTATTGTGATAAGATTGAAAATCTATTGAAGACATTTTACAGATTGTGGTAGGTTTACGTGCCTGTACCAAGCTTTTATACTTGTCCAGTTCTTCCATCACCGACAAGCGAGCTAGAAATCCGTCGGCGCGGTGAGAAGCGGCCGATCCCTCAGGAGTTGAAGGATGAGAAGTACTTCGAGAGACGACGACGTAACAACCAGGCTGCTAAGAAATCGAGGGACGCCAGGCGTATTAGAGAAGACCAGGTAAATGTCCTTGGTTTTGATAAACTTCGGAGCGATGTAGAACGTGTACCTCCGCGCCTACGCGATTTTGAATTACACTCTAGGGGTAGGGCAGACAAGACTACCTGGAGTCGGATTTACAGCGATTTGTTTCTGCCATTAAAACCTAACTTTTAGCGAATGTTTTAGGACATTTATTCGGTGGAGCAGGAGGTGCAGTCACTGACAAACATATGTTTATTGTCATGTGACATGTTTTATTGTCATTTCACTGAATCAGTTTAGAGTTTTCTTCAAATCACTAGATTTGTTCAGGGAAATGATAAAATCGTGTTGCTATTTTGACATCCTGCGTGATTTGATCAAATCCCTTAGCGATTTGACCAAATCCCTATTTTTATCATATCCCTGCGACATATGCCCATATTTTAACGAATTTAATACGTATTAACTTATTCTGCCAGCGGTTCCACCCACGTTTCGTGGTATTTACTCCACACACCTAGATAGAAAACAACCTACACCCTTTTTCGATAAATGGTTTACCTAAAACTGATTTTTTTAAACTATCCACTAGTATGTACCTGTAATTAGCGTGTCTAAATAAACAAACCCTTCAGCTTTATTAGATAATCACAGATTGGAAACCTGTGCTTAAAACGGGTTTTGTACACCAGATGAACTCACCGAATTCTCAACTCAATGTTCTAGCTTTTAAGGTTCATTTTGAATCATCACTCTTCTCCAGATAGCGTGGCGGGCGTGTCTACTAGAACAAGAGAATGCGTCACTCCGAGCCCACGTGGCGGCTCTTAGACAAGAAGCCCTAGCCCTCCGGTCACTCCTCGCTGCAAGGGACGAGCCTCCGGCACCCGCGCCATCTTCTACTACCCCCGATTAGATATAGGAATAGGATATTGGTTTAAAGCCATGGGCTGCCGGATTGTTCGAAAGAGTTACCGCGGCCCTGGCACACAAAGGGGTCACCCATAGCGGGAGGGGTCATCTTATGATTTCCCATCGATGAAAAAAAGGCATGTAGTCTAAAAAAATAGATTCGGTCTAGTGTGTTTCAGATTAGGTTTAGCATACACGGTTTCAAACTAGCGGATTTGTGACTTTACGATGACGCGCGTATAAGGGGAGCCGTTTCTGCGGGGCCCACTAGGGCCAGAGCCCGTCGGGGCTGCGGGTTGTTCGAAAGAGTTACCTTGTCCCTGGCACACAAAGGGCTCCCGAAGGAACACGGTGGGTTTTAGTCAGTAAAAGTCTGACACTCCCTTCCGCTGTCACCCACAGCGGGAGGGGTCATACTGATGATTTCCCATCGATATAAAAAAAAAGGGAGCCTAGTTTAATCACTACCACTGGTTTGACTGAACTCGCCCGAATAAGCTGAAGTACGTGAGATGGGTTTTTGAAGCGCAAAATGTAGCGAGCGCTTGAAGGCGCGTTTGCAATTACTTTTGACAACGAAGATTCTACGCTGATAATTTTCAATACAAATCAATGCTTTCACTTTATTACTGAGGATAATAATATCCTGTTTAGTTACCTATGTTATGTGCGCGAGTGAAGTGCTCACAGGCCTATTCCGCCCAGAACAAAATAAATTAGTCCGTGGTATGAAAAAAACCCGCGGCTAAAACAGGTGATGTTCTGAAGTCCCTATATTATGTATTAAGCGTAAAGATCGTACTCCCCAAAATCCACCAAGTTTCCACTGAGCGGAGATTCTATTGAACATCTCTCTGCTCCGCTTTGAGGGAGTTTGGGCCAGAGCCCGTCGGGGCTGCGGGTTGTTCGAAAGAGTTACCTACCGCGGCCCTGGCACACAAAGGGCTCCCGAAGGAACACGGTGGGTTTTAGTCAGTAAAAGTCTGACACTCCCTTCCGCTGTCACCCACAGCGGGAGGGGTCATACTGATGATTTCCCATCGATATAAAAAATAGGGTATGTGCAGACGACAGCAGGTCAACGTATACGAATCTGTCAAATTTTACCAATCGAACATGTACCCTCCCCTATTGTGATAAGGTTGAAAATCGATTAAGTACAGAAATTTGACAGATTGTGGAAACTTGATGTGATGTCGTCTGTACCTAACCAAGCACGCGTAATGTCTTGCATGAAAATGTTTGACCCGCAAATTCTTCTTCTTATCTCACTCGCTGCAGGTTTAACCACCTAACAAGTCCTAGTGTCAGAGTTTTCTCAAATCCGCCTGACGGCCTCTGACGTGGAATTATAACTACGACTGCTACTGAGTAGCATTCGAGGACGCCGGCTTTACGTGCCCTCCCAGGCACGGGGGTGTAACACCGCCAACTTCCAAACTCCTTTCTTAGTTTAATCAACAGATAAATATTCTGAGGTAACTCCTTCATGGAAACTTAAAAGGACCACCATAGGATGCCTTAGTTTAGGTACTTGCAATAACTAGTTTCCTTATGAACGGAAACCATGGGAAACAGCCAGAAGAAAACTAGAGACACTTTAAGGTGAATGCGACCACTAGAAGTGGGAAATTCAAATATAAAATGGTTTTTTCATGTTTTACCTAAGTTAACATGCAATATGAGGCGTGATCTTATGATTGGCGGTTATAATATCCCACAAAGTAATTTCTGATGTCCTTGTTTGACTCCGAAACTTCTTACAATTTAAATGTAACTGTAAAAAACTTTTTATTGCGAAATATCATAGTTTGGACAAGGTAAAACATGAAAAAAACATTTTATATTTGAATTTCCCACTTCTAGTGGTCAAATGCTAAAACTCCGTCCATATATTTTGTGATTTACGCCTAAGCAGATTATTCAATAAATTTTAAGTGATTTTGTGCAATATTTAGTAAGTATGTAACTTAAGTACGTGTACCTATACGATATTATGTGTAAATAATATACTTAGATAAACTAGATGTTAATTATTGATTATAAGAAGCCTTTTGTCGTGAAATCACAGCCTTGGTTAGCACAAAACACTTTACAATTTAGGTACACTTACCTATGTATATCTGTTAGGTCCAGACGCCAGCACATCAACTTACCAACATCAATTTACAACGTGGAGCGGTCATATAGAAAAAGTGTGCGGAAAAATCGATAGATTTGCTTATGCTTTGTGGCGACTAGCTAATATTTCCACAAAACAGGCGACTATGCAAGCTTACCATGCGTATGTCGCATCGGTTCTAAGATATGGCATCCTAATATGGGGCAACTCGGTGCATGTTGGCAGAGTTTTTATCTCACAAAAACGGTGTATTCGAGCCATTTGTAATGTTGATAATTTAACATCTTGCAAACCGCTATTCAAAGAGCTAAAAGTATTGACTCTAGCATGCATATATATAGAAGAAGTTTGCAAATTCACTAAATCAAATCAAGATATGTTTAAGAAACTTGGTGATGATTGTGCATTTAACTGTAGATTTCCGAATAAATTAAATTTACCATTCATGCGAACTNCCTAAGATACCTATGGCATCCTAATATGGGGCAACTCGGTGCATGTTGGCAGAGTTTTTATCTCACAAAAACGGTGTATTCGAGCCATTTGTAATGTTGATAATTTAACATCTTGCAAACCGCTATTCAAAGAGCTAAAAGTATTGACTCTAGCATGCATATATATAGAAGAAGTTTGCAAATTCACTAAATCAAATCAAGATATGTTTAAGAAACTTGGTGATGATTGTACATTTAACTGTAGATTTCCGAATAAATTAAATTTACCATTCATGAGAACTGAAATGTACCGCAGAAACTGTTACCCAATATGTATCAGAATTTTTAATAAGCTACCATCTCATATTAAAGAGCTACCATTGAATAGATTTAAAAAATCTCTAAGAAATTGGTTGATTGATAAATGTTTTTATTCTGTTAAGGAGTACCTTCTAGAAAAATAACATCTTAATACTACTTGATTGTACCTTCTTACCTAATAATAATTTTAAGTGCCTTAAAGGGGCGAAAATATTTGCATGACAGATAATAAGTCGAATATAGTGAGACCATATTTATATTTTATCGACCATGTTATTATGTACCTATATTCTAGCAAATAAATAAATTTCATTTCATTTCATTCAATTTAATTACCTCAATCTGTCAAATCTACCCCCGATAGTTAAAAAGACGCATAAATCAAAAAAATTAAATGAAAAAAAATAATAATTAATGTATCAAACAGGAAATTGTGTGCTGACCTTCCTCACTCACGATTCCCTGTTTCATTCATTAAATATTTTTTCTATTTCTATTTCTTTTTTTCCATTTCATTTTCCATTTCTCCATCTTAAACCCTGTTAGATACGTCTTTAACTATCGGGGGCAGAAATATCTCCAATAGATTTTCAACCTTATCACAATAGTGGAAGGTTAATGTTTTATTGGTAAATTTTGACAGATTGGGGTAAGTTGTGCCTGTCTGTTTATTGGTAGTAAGTAAGTAGGTAGGTAAATCAACAACACACCGTAATCGTTTGATATATGTTATTTGTATTCTACTGAAGCAGTAAGACAGGGGTTACACGATCAGTCTGGCATCAGTCTGGTGATCTGGTCATGAATGATGGGAGACTGATCGTGTAACCGGGTGACTGACGGACTGATGGTCCAAAATGTACCGTGTTTTTTGTCCGTCAGTCTTTCGTCAGTCTGTGAATGATGCCAGAATGATGCCAGACTGATCGTGTAACCCCTGTCTAAGTATTAACCTTTGATTGTGTAAAATTGTTCCTCTGCATATCGTATTTTGATTGTAATTTACATTAATAAAATATTATTTTTTAAACTGTACTCATTTATTACTTGCTTCCTCACTTCCCGCACTCGGATAAAAACTCCCATTAGGTAAGTTGTTCTGCAAAGTTTCATCTACTGTAGGTATTTCACATATCTGTTCAGTAGTTTTTTTGTGAAGCAGTAATTACCTATGTAACATACGTACATCCATACATACTTACAAACTGTCGCATTTATAAGAATAAGTATCGAATAATATTTCCCTCCGTGTCTGCGAAGGTATTCAGGTATTATATGTATTTGCTTCAGGTAGAAAAGTTCGTATTACGTAAGAAAAGGCATTAGCAAATATCTACATAATCTACCTATAATAAATATAAAAATGAATCGTTAAATGTGTTGGTAAGCGCATAACTCAAGAACGGCTGGACCGATCGGGCTTATTTTGGTCTTAAAATGTTTGTACAGATCGAAAGAAGGTTTTAACGATGAGAAAATATGATTATGTATAAAAAAAAAACAGGATCCGCGTACGAAGTTGCGGGCAGAAGCTAGTATCTACATAACTGTAAATAAAGAGGAAAGAAATGTTTTAACTGTGTTTTATTTAGAAAGTGAAAATCTTTATTTAAGCGGATAATAATTATCATTTATCATGATAAGAAGTAAAAAGTGGGAAATAAAACCTAAATAAAAATTAAAAAAAAGAATGTCTGCAGCGCCATCTTTCCAGGAAAATGTTAAATATGATATTACAAACTCATAACAGATGGCGCTGAAATGTTAAGTTCAGCTTGGGTATAAATTGTGATGAAATTATTTTACATAATATTTTATGATTTAATCCTGATATGGAATATTTTATTACCTTTTTTAGTAAGCTGATTATTTTCACAACTGTTACATAACGAGTTCGTTTTTACTAGTGGCTACTCCGTAAAACAAACAATTCCACATTTTCGATTGGTTACTATTTTGACGTCATAAGTTATTGACCAATAGATTCACGCATGATTAAATCAGGACCAATGAAAACGTTCATACTACATTCCAAAGAGGAGAACATTCTAGGGCGCACGGTATATATTTTTTGGCATGGCAAGTTTTATTCTTTGAGGTGTGCTAGAAAAAAAAGTAAAAATCGTTCTTTCATGAAGTTGCGTCACCCACATGTTCTGTTTGAAGTGAAATAAAGCTAGCAAATAAATTAAACAGTTGATAATATTGTCGCAAAAATGTTGACCGCTACGCGGGTGATCGGCCGCAAGGCTTTGGAGTGTTCCGGCCTTAGTACAGACCTTTACACACACAGGAATTTCTCCTCAATTATCAGAAACGTGAGTGACCATTTTATTTCTGAAAACGAATGAAAATCGTATGTCACATTGTCTGAAAATGTCAAAATCTTATTCAATTCTAATTTCCTGTAACAATTAATGTTATTTCTTCGTGTTTCTAATAATTATTCGCGCCGGTTCCGAAGACGCATGGGCCTCTTAGTTGAATTTTTCAAGTTAATATTTGGTTATATTGTCGTGCTTTTCAGACCGCAGCCCCCACAGTGCCCATTTACCAGCAACATGCTGTCCAATACAGGAACAAGTAAGTGTTATTTTAAAAAAATCAATAATATTTCATCATAACCTAACTTATTGCATATCTTGGAGTGACCTTTGAAAGCAGTATAAATTAGGTAGTTGCTTCTATGGGACATAACCTCTATGCTTTTAAAATGACTAGAATTCTTCTAAGATTCCATTTTTGAACATAACTTGGTCCTCTCACTTAGTCGGTACATAATATCTAGTAAATCAACTTGATGTCAGTCCCTTCGTAACAAATTCACTTATTATTTTAAGCAATCAGAATGTGAAATGTCCCAGAGAAGAAACATAAAATCTTATAAGTAAACTCGAAACTTTGGCAGTTGTTACGGGTAGTCAGATGACACAGTCTGACAACCAATATCAACAAGCAGAATAGGGTTAACTGGGATGAGGAATTCAGATAGCCAGTCGCTTAATGTTAAACACTGGTGCATCCTGTCAGAGCAGAAGCCTACATAGTTAGGCTTTCCCAACTATGTTATCTATACATATAATAATTGTGAAATAAATATTACAAACTTTTTCCTTTGTATTTGGCTAATGGTATAACCTTGCTCGGAGATGGGCAGCAGCATCTCTGAACCTAAACATATTCCACACTGGGATCATCGACATGCATGCTCACCGCTGTGAGTATGGGTTAAACCTCCAAGCTTGCGGGAGTCCTTTGTCCAACAGTGGATGTTTTAGGGTGTCACAATGATGATGACATCAGTTCTAAGTCAATAAACTCTAACATGATGCAATTGGAACTTTATAAAGCAACTAGTCTAACTGGTTATTCTAGAGATGTATCACATTCATCTGCCTAGCCTTTTCCTAACTATGTCGGGATTGGCTTCCAGTCTATCTGAAAGCAGTTGATAAATGAAGCGACTGCCTATCTCACCTCAACCCATTTACCTGGGCAACCCAATATTCCTCAGTAAGACTGGATAACTGGAATCAGCCATCCAACATTGACTGCCAAAGACTAATAACTTCTGTGTCCATATGGGTGCATGTAGCCCATACTCTCCCATTTACCTAAAAATGCTTTCAATGCATCAACTCGTGCAATGTTCAGTGACAACAAAAAGTATGGTAGCAAGAACTACATTAAGTACTTTTGTGTTGCTAGGTCTGAGGGCGTGCGTGGTGCCGTCATCGGTATCGACTTGGGTACCACCAACTCCTGTGTTGCTGTCATGGAGGGCAAGACACCTAAGGTAAGCTATTATATTATCTAACTTCATGGTATTGGTCTTCAGGGTTACTTGAAACAATTGAATATCAAGTTTGTATGTGTAGTAATACACTTGTATCTATCTATACTAATATTACAAAGAGGAAAACTTTGTTTGTTTGTTTGGTTGTAATGAATAGGCTCAAAAACTACTGGACCGATTTTAAAAATTCCTTTACCATTCGAAAGCTACATTATCCACGAGTGACATAGGCTATATTTTATCCGGGTACGGGGAGTAATTCCCACGGGATGCGAGTGAAACCGCGGGAAAACGGCTAGTCTATACTAATATCATAAAGCTGAAGAGTTTATTTGTTTGTTTGTTTGATGATGCTAATCTCAGGAACTACTGGTCCGATTTGAAAAATTCTTTCAGTGTTAGATAGCCCACTTATCGAGGAAGGCTATAGGTACTTTTATTCGGGTGCGCGGAGTAGTTCCCACGGGACGCGGGTGAAACCTGGCAGGCTGGCAGAAGCTAGTTTATAATACTAGCAGGATTTATAGGTAGGATCAAAAACCATTCGGTAGTTTTGCGTAAAAGAGTAACAGACATTCTTAAAAACTTAAATGAATCACTAATAGGTTCAATCAATCCTTGAATGTATCTTCATATTTCTTTTAAGCAATCATACAGCTTACATTTTCCTTTGAGATTTGAATGTGTAATTGCTGCTTTCAAGGCAATGCGCAGACCTTGAATCTTCAATGGAAATCTTATTCATTTATTTAGGTACTTATCCAAATAATATACGTCGTATGTCACGTCAGAATTTAAAAAATACATTATCTCTTCTCGAGTGACGATAAATCCGATTATTATATTGGGGGCTCGGCATGGAGGCATAGTTGTTTGAAGTTAGCTAATTTTGTGACGCCAGAAATCCACCATTTTGTTTTATTTTTCTTATTTTGTAGAGGGTTTAACGACACCTTAATTGTCGAAATCTAATCAGCTGTTTAGAAGACACAGACGACCAATTTCACAGGTTCCAGATAAGGTTCTGGCTAGCTATCTGACAGATAGTGAAAGAAAGAAAATACATTTATTGACACAAGACCACACATGAAATATTAATTAGTAAAATAACAGAAAAAAAAAACAATAAAAGAAATGGTTGTGCCAAATAGACCCAGTTCAGCATTAATGCCAGACACATAGTGCCTGACGCTGGTTTTCAACTGGACCTATGAGGAGTTGCGGGTGTCAATCAGCTTGAAATAATTTCATGTTATATATCATGTAAACAAAACCAATAACTCTAAACTTATGAGAAAAAATAATAATATTAATAGTGCACAACATTTCTTTTTAAATTTGACAAATTTTCTATGGCATGACCTGTCAAATAACTATTTAGAACTTTATCTGAGACCTGTAAAATTGGCCAGAAATCTTCTAACCTAACAATAGAATGGGAGTTTTGGAGGCTGTCATACCTATTTAATTTTTGACGTTCAAAAAGTGATGTTTTGCAGGCGAGTTGAAATAAATTCTTTTGAGTACAGAAAGTAGTTACAAAAATACACATGTTATCCGCGAGTAACAACTCTTCGCAGTGGGGTAAAAATACTTTGGACATTCTTCAGTGATACTGATAAGAGATAACGTTTTAAGTCGATACTTGACGGTTTTTTCGTTCCAAAGGTTAATGTACAATGTTTATCACAATATTTTTTATTTAATTTCAATGATTTTGCCGATTTTATTTATGACCGTGTTTGTACAGACGACAGCAGGTCAACGTATACGAATCTGTAAAATTTTACCAATCGAATATTAATTTTACGGTATTGTGATACAGTTGAAAATCTTTTCAAGAAATTTGACAGATTGTGGTAGGTAACTTGATGTGCCGACAGCACTGTACATAATTTATATTGCGTATGTAAATGATTATAATATTCAGTTTAGGCCTTCTATAGTAATTTTACGAATTTATGGGGATGATGTTCAGTTTAATATTTCGGGTTTTTTCTATTTTAAAACAACATTCTTGACAGTTGTGCAGAAAGTTTTGAATTTTTTTTTTATAACATAAGCACCGTCGCGCGTCGATCAGTGTCCACGGAACACGTTTGCAGCGGTGCGAGAGCAGTCGCGGTACCAGCTAGTTGTGTGCCTCATGCACGCTGCTTTCCTAGAAACCGCGGCACATTGTTTTAACATCTAACACTCTTTTAGGTTAGGCCAAAACTAACCACTCTTTGAACGTCAAAATTAAGACCACCTAAAACGTCCCCCATTTTAATACTTCCTGAATATTTTTGCGATGAGCGTAATGGCTTCCTAGTCGAGTGTCCACCACAGCGGCGGTTCTCATATAAGGAGATCAGTCAGCTGCGCAGGACACATTATAGTGCACAAAGCATTTGCGCAGACACACCCAGACTCATAACCCGATGGGACGGCGATCCGACACGACCGGAGAGAGATCAGGCGCAGGACCGACATTGACGTGCTCTCCTATGCAAAAAAATAATCACAAAGCATTTTCAACCTCCTTGGGAATCGAACCCGATACATCGCGCTCAGCTGTCGTCATGCGACAGACCAACGAGGCAGTAATGGCGTTACTCCCCAGCAACATATATCGTTCCGTTATCTTTTAAGAATTTTACGTAACACATATCTCATATCTTTTATTTTGATAATATTTCGGCTATCGTTCACTCTGACTTGATAATACCGCAATACTAACGCTATGCGTAATTAAGACGGAATTTCTAAAGATACGTTTTATCTTACTAGAATCTGACACGTTTCCGCTTCACTGAAATGTGGGGCACCTTTTATCACTATGTAAGATTTATGACGTAATAAAGAAGTAGTATAAAAATCTATCGTGTTTAAAGAACTAGCCGTTCCACGCGGTTTCACCCGCGTCCCGAGTGAGCCACTTCCTGCAAGCGGTCAAATATAGCCCATGTTACTCGAGGAAAGTCTAGCTTTCCAACAGTGAAATATTTTTTCAAATTGGTCGAGTGGTTTTGGTATCTTCAGGGGCACATCACGATACCATAATCTGTCTTTCTGCAATAGATTTTCAATCTTATCACAATAGTGGAACGTTCATGTTCGATTGGTAAAATTTGATAGATTGGGGTAGGTTGACCTGCTGTCGTCTGTACAAACAAATGTTTCCTCTTTATTATATTATTATGGACTATTTGTTCCCCGCTGTTGCACCCGCGTCCCGGGAGGACCATTTCCCGCAATCGGGTAAAAAAAAGTATGTCGATATACCAGTCATTGACGTCAAAGCTTCGCTAAGTAGTAATACAAAAATAGTATGGGTATTTCTTACGTAAGTATACTTAAATGCGACGTGAGTATTGTCCCTACTATCTTTGGCATAATCTGTGTCATCTATAAATAGTACAAGTGAACAAAAATGTTCGTAAAATCTATACTTCTAAACTGGTGTAATATAGAGGATTTTTTAATGTTGGTTTGTTTGTATTGGATAAATTCTTTCACTGTTGCCATGCTACATTATTCCCGGGTTACTGTATTTTATCGGGGTACGGAAAGTAGTCTTAACGGGACGCAGGTGAAACCGCGGTAAAACGGCTAGTATAATATACTAGCGTCTGCCAGCGGTTTCACCCGATTCCCGTGGGAACTACTCTGCGCACCCGGATAAAAAGAAAACATAAACATAAATCATTCGAACAACCAACCAAAAAAGAAATTCTTGACCTTTATAGTATTAAAATATAGATGAGAAAGTAACTGTCAGTCCGTCGCTCATTCACGCCAAAACTACTGAACCGATGTAAAAAGAAAGTATCTGGAACTTCTGAAAGGAACCCTTGAGCTTATCTATACTTATAATAAATCTGTAGAGAGGTCAATTCTGTACATGAAATATTTTTCCAAAATAACTATAAGGGTGTGATTAGGGATCGATACTGATGCCAAAAATGTATCAGTAAAATATATCAATCAGTAGAATTTTTGTCTGTCTGTATAACCGTTATTGAAACAAAAACTACTGGACGGATTTTAACGAAACTTGGTACAATTATTATTCATACTCCTGAGATTGTTATAGTATAGTTTTCATCACGCTACAATCAGTAGGAGCAGAGCAGTGAAGGGAAAGATCTGTGATTATGACGACCCGTTGTCGCTGGTAAAAGCGACATGATCCGCGAACGAATTCGCTGGCAGAAGCTAGTAATACCTAATTTCTTCAATCCACTAGTTTTTACAAGCCCAAGTCTTATTCAACGTAAATTTCATCATATACAGGTAGTGGAAAACACAGAAGGTTCTCGCACCACGCCCTCCCATGTGGCGTTCAGCAAGGAAGGCGAGCGACTGGTGGGCATGCCAGCCAAGCGCCAGGCCGTCACCAACAGCGGCAACACCTTCTACGCGACCAAGAGGCTCATTGGCAGGCGTTTCGATGACCCTGAGGTCCAGAAGGATATGAAGAACCTGTCCTACAAGGTCGTCAGGGCTTCGAATGGAGATGCTTGGGTGCAAGGTAAGGAATCGAACTTTCTAGAAGAGATTTAAAATTTAGAAGACTCACGGCTAGGTTCTAGTTAGAGCTATAGATAGCTATCTAACAGATAGTGCCATAGAAATGTTTTTAGTTTTGATTACTTTTCTATGGCATGAAGTGTCAAATAGCCTTCTAGAACTCTATCTGGGTCCTGTGAAAGCTGGCCTTTAGAATTTAGAAGACTCCGGTCAGTTTCACAGGTTCTACACTATCTGATAGATTATGCCATAGAGAGTTAAATAAAATTAATATCATTTCTATGGCACTATCTGTTTCAGATATCTATTTAAAACTTTATCTGCAGCCTGTGAGACTGATCGTCGTTATTATTTATAGCTTCCACCAGCGGTTTCACCCGCTTTCCCGTGGGAACTACTGCGCGCACCCGGGTAAAAAGTAGCCTATAGCCTTCCTCGATAAATGGGCTATCTAACTCTGAAAGAATTTTTCAAATCGGACCAGTAGTTCCTGAGATTAGCGCGTTCAAACAAACAAACTCTCCAGCTTTATAATATTAGTATAGATGAATACTTTAGGTTTTTGGTATTTTTGTGTCATATTTATCGAATATGGAATTTTCCGCATGATTTTAATAAAAAAATATAGAATAAAATAGTTTGAACACTTTTCCCGATTTTGGGACTATTTATGTAAGCACCGTCGATCAGTGTCCGCGCCGGTGCGCGGAACACGTTTGCAGCGGTGCGAGAGCAGTCGCGGTACCAGCTAGTTGTGTGCGACATGCACGCTGCTTTCCTAGAAACCGCGGCACATTGTTTTATTTAGTTCCACGCCTTTCTATCACAATGTATCATATTTATTGTATTGATAGAAATATGATTAGGTTATTAAATGCTACTTTAACTTCCTAAATCCTATGAGGTGTATAGTTTTCATTTCTGAACCCCAGCGGTCCTTTTCGAAATCGATGAGGGAAGCGTATGTTCAGTAGTGGACTAGACGTCTTATGACTTAAATCATAATGAGATTCGAAATACTGTCACATAAGCAGTCATCATCATCAGCCTCTTTATCGTCCCACTGCTGGGCACAGGCCTCCTCTCACACAAAGAAGAATTGAGCGTTAATCATCATGCCTGCCCTTACATTCACAGTGCCAGTGAATGTACGTGATTTCAGACTCGATAATAGTTTCCCTGAAATGTTTTCCTTCATCTAGATAAGTTATTGGTGTCAAAAATATACTTAGGAAGTACAGACAACAACACATCAAGTTACCACAATCTGTCAAATTTCTGCAATCGATTTTCAACCTTATCACAGTGGAGGTAGGTTAATGTTCGATTGGTAAAATTTGACAGATTGGTATACGTTGACCTGCTGTTGTCTGTACATACAACTTCAGAAAAAAATGTATTGGTAGGTTGACCTGAAACCGAACCCGTCACACTCATACTAGAAAGGACTGGTGCTTTATCCATTGCAGAACCCCAATAAATGTATTTATTTCTTATTCCTTGTAACACAGGCAGCGACGGCAAAGTGTACTCTCCGTCTCAAATCGGCGCGTTCGTGCTGATGAAGATGAAGGAGACGGCCGAGGCCTACCTGAACACTTCGGTCAAGAACGCCGTCATCACCGTGCCGGCTTACTTCAACGACTCCCAGAGACAGGCCACTAAGGATGCAGGTTTGTATCTCATTAAAAAAAATAATTAAAAATGCAGCTCGCGCCAAACTTAATGGCGGTTCGGGATATGTTGCAAGTTGCTGCGCAGAGAATATTTTTAGGTACCAGCGGGGTGGAAGTGTGCGAGGGGTATGCGCTTGTGGTCGGAAGTTAGTTGCGAACGTCATTAAGATTGGCGTGAACTATAATATAGTGCTGCAATTAATTAGACAGATAGAGGGAGTTTTAATTTTTTTATTGTAAAGCTTTATTAATATTTGTATGTTATTCTTGCTAGAAGTTTAGGAAAATCCTTCTGTGTTTGTGAAAATTAAACTTTGACTACAATTTTGCAATATAATGTGATCAGGTATAAAGTTATGTCAGAAAATGTGATATACCTAAGCACCGTCGATCAGTGACCGCGCCGGTGCGCGGAACACGTTTGCAGCGGTGCGAGAGCAGTCGCGGTACCAGCTAGTTGTGTGCGCCGTGCACGCTGCTTTCCTAGAAACCGCGGCACATTACCATTTCTTATAGAATAACTTCATCTGCTCAGCCTTTTCCTGGCACTGTGATCTTAAGTCAAGATCATGACACACATGAACGGCACGGCACAAACCCAGTAATTATCTTGTCATTTGATTGACCCTTAAATCGTATCTCATATAAAACGTTTTATAACGTCAATATAAATAGCCAACGGCAACTGGGTGAGCGAGCTAACCTAACAAAAGTTACGCCGTGTCGTGCTGTGCCGTTCATGTGTGCCATAATCTTTAATGGAAAATAGCTTTCATTTGTTATGAAGGGAGTGACTGTCTACCTGATCTTCACAAATCAGTTGCCCGGGAATCATTGCACTTCACAAGACTAAATGTTTCGACATTAGAAAATTCTCTCATTGTAATATACGGTCCAAAGTCATTAATGCAGTTGCAACTTGCCATCGTTCCTAATTTAGCCGTATAATAGGTGTTAGTATAACCGGTGGATCCGTTGTGTTCAGGCAATGTGTTACACTACAAAATAGCGAAGGCTTGTAAGTTGCTACTGCATTAATTTCCGCGATTGTACATTTTGACATAAACTGTGTTTTGCCAGGACAAATCTCTGGGCTGAACGTGTTGCGTGTGATCAACGAACCCACCGCCGCTGCCCTCGCTTACGGTATGGACAAGACTGATGATAAAATGTAAGTATACTAAACTCAATACTATGTTTTAGAGGTCCATACTATAATATTTGCCCGGCATAGCGGCTTTGCCCGCATATATTAAAAAAAAACGTTTTTTCCCGTCCCCGTGGAAATTTTGGGAACTCCTTTCTTATCTCACGTGAGAGTCTTAAGATGGACCTCTGTTCAAAATTTCAGTTTTATAAGTTCCCGGGTTTGGGCCCTGCGTTGGGCCGAAATTTTAAGTTTTACCTGGGTGAAGCCGCTGGCAGAAGCTTGTACAAAATATAGCACCGTCGATCAGTGTCCGCGCCGGTGCGCGGAACACGTTTGCAGCGGTGCGAGAGCAGTCGCGGTACCAGCTAGTTGTGTGCGACATGCACGCTGCTTTCCTAGAAACCGCGGCACATTATAATTTTCAAATGAATATTTCTGTTAACATTTTTATGTCATATTTTTCCTAGAAGATATTGTTTTTAATACATAATTTTTTTTAGGAAAAAATCTGTAACATATTAAATTATCTTTTTCATATTACATTATCTTTCAAAAACGTTAAAATTTTCAGTTAAAAGAAAGCCTTACTCGTCTGTCACGCTAATCCAAGGAACTACCGGCCGGATTGGAATAAATATTTTAGTGTTAGATAGCCCATATATCGACGAAGGCTGTAGACAATTTTTATCTAACCATGGGGTTCTGGTGTCACCGCTGGCCGATACTAGATTGCAAATATTTGTTAATCTCTTTATAACAATAAACTTCTTCCCCAGCATTGCCGTATACGACTTGGGCGGTGGTACATTCGATATCTCAGTGCTGGAGATCCAGAAGGGAGTGTTTGAAGTGAAGAGCACCAACGGAGACACGCTCCTCGGTGGCGAAGACTTCGACAATGTTATCGTCAACTTCTTGGTCGACGAGTTCAAACGTGACGTGAGTATCTCGATTACTGAACTCTTATGCCCAATTTCACCAACAGCCCCTAAGTTACGGGATCATTAGAAGACAGTTTCGTTTTCACCAACCGTTAGGGATCAGAATGTCGGTGAAAAAACATGTTATTTAGGGACTGGTCAAGGGGAGCTTTTAAGTAAAGGATCTCATACTTAAGTGGGAGCTTGGTGAAATTGGTCATCAAGGACGGCACGGTACGACACAGCTCACAACCTCTTGAATCGTATGTTGTATGAAATAATTGATAACGTCGATATAAAATGCCAATGAAGGGTGATAGCGAGCGTGCAGCTACCTGATAACTTGAGTCGCCGCGCCGTGCAGTGCCGTTCATGTGTGCCTTGACCTTAATAAATTATTAATGAAGCAGAAATATATTTCCAAGTTCACCTACAATATAAACGTCCGTTTTTTCTTAAAACAACTGTTTACTAAGGAAAGTGAACGTGAAAATTTGCAATTTTAAAAAGCTGACCTTTACGTCGGTGTACGGACCTTATATTAGTACAAGCACCGTCGATCAGTGTCCGCGCCGGTGCGCGGAACACGTTTGCAGCGGTGCGAGAGTAGTCGCGGTACCAGCTAGTTGTGTGCGACATGCACGCTGCTTTCCTAGAAACCGCGGCACATTACCTTTTATGACTGTTTCCTATCATTTAAACACCTAACGACAGAATCCTAAAATGCCACTCAATTTTAAGCACTGTTCAAACAATTCTATCTTTATCACACGAAATACTACGACAGATATTGAAGTAAAATTTAAAGTTAACTAAGAATATTTCGAGGTAGATGTGAAACATGTCACTCTCTAATAATATTTAACCCTTAAACACATTGCCAAAGTCAAAATCATTTATTGAAAGTAGTCTAATTAGATTAGCACTTTTCCAGATAGAAATTTACAAACCCCAAAATCTCAGTGGCTTATTTATGGAAAATGATGAGTTAGAAGCCAATTTTCGAAAACTCAGATTTGGCTTCTTAGATTTCACAATAAATGTAACAAAATTTGTTAAAAATATATTCTAACCTCCTTATTTCCCTTCACAGCAAGGCATAGACATCCGTAAAGACGCTATGGCGATGCAGCGCCTGAAGGAGGCGGCTGAGAAGGCCAAGATCGAGCTCTCCGGCTCCCTGCAGACAGACATCAACTTGCCATACCTCACCATGGACGCCTCCGGACCTAAGCACATGAATTTGAAGGTAAGGAAGACTTAGATATTATACTCTGTCGAGGGAGTTGTAAATAGAGCTGCCATTTTGTGTCCGGATCATATTTTGGATAGATTTTCATCAAATATCAGATTTTTTTCATATCATATCAAGTCGCACAATGGCCCGCGCCTCATCCCCCGTTCCTCGCGTTCTGACTGCTCGTAACGACCTCACGGAAGCCAACCCAAACTGTGATTTATTTGCAGATAATTTAAAGAATGTAATGTGTGTTTACCTCAGCTTTTGCGAGGGCAGAATGGTTTGATGTACATTTTCTGTTATCAAAATTTTATGTTTTTGTTTTATTTTGTTTTTTATTTTCTTTTTAATATTCCTAACTATAGTTTCTATGCTAATGTAATTGGTGTATGTAACCGTTTTACCATAAATAAATAAATAATCATCCAGTCAATAACTAAGCAAAGCTTGTACAGACAACAGCTTGCACATCAAGTTACCACAATCTGTCAAAGTTCTGCAATAGATTTTCAACCTTATCACAATAGCGGAAGATTAATATTCGATTGGTAAAATTTGTCAGATTCGTGTGTGTTGACCTGCTGGTGTCTGTACTATGGGTAGAAGACAAATGATGAACATACTTATTTGAAAACTAGCTTCCGCCAGCGGTTTCACCCACTTTCCCGTGATAACTACTGCGCGCAACCAAATAAAAACAACCTATAGCCTTCCTCGATAAATGGGCTATCTGACACTGAAATAATTTTTCAAATCGGACCAGTAGTTCCTGAGATTAGCGCGTTCAAACAAACAAACTCTTCAGCTTTATAATATTAGTATAGATTATTCAAGCAATATTGTTCTCTAATATTGAAATGAAATTATTATATTCACTCATAATGTTTACATTAGGTGAAAGTTTATTATGTTCATGACTTTCTAATCTGAAATAAGACAAATATTTTGGCTGTTTGCCAGACTAATATTATATCTGAATTTGGCAATCGAAAGTTTGACGTCAGTTATGTATTGTTCGTTATTTGTACGTCATATCACTTTTGCTTTCACAATGCGTAGAATTTAAAACTGATCTGATTCTAATTATACTATTTCTATATGATAATTTATTTGATTCTAAAGAAGAATAATTATGAAATTTCGTCCAAATTGGTTATAATAATAACTAGCTGACCCGGCGAACTATGTTCCGCCGCGGCCGCATTTTGTAAATAGTTTTTTAGGTGAATTCGTCGCCTGGAAGCGAGGTATTCATATATATATTTTTTTTCATGTTTTACCAATTTAAATGTTACTGGATATACTATGATATTTCGCAATAAAAAGTTTAATCAGTAACATTAAAATTGTAAGAAGTTTCGGAGTTAAACAAGGACATCAGAAATTACTTTGTCGGATATTATAACCGCAAAAGATAAGATAACGTCTCATATTGAATGTTAACTTAAAGTAAAACATGAAACTCTCCCTTCCGCTGTCATCCACAGCGGGAGGGGTCATACTGATGAGTTCCCATCGATATAAAAAAAACCGGCCAAGTGCGAGTCGGACTCGCGCACGAAGGGTTCCGTTCCATTATCTATGAAAAATAAACGTACCTATAAAAAATTACTTTGTTTTTCATACAAATATATGAATAACAAAGTTATAGTTTGCGGTTACTGAAAAAGTGCTATAACTCAAAAACTACTGACTGTATTTCGTTCAAACCAATTTTGGTTGATAGTTTTTATTAAGATCTATAACATATATTTTTTTTAGATTTTTCACTTTGGTAGTTTAGAAATTACAGGGGGGGGACACACATTTTAGCACTTTAAAAGTGTCTTACTCTGAAATGATTGACTTTGATAAAAAATGGTTTTAGAAACCTCAATCTCATTTTTAAAGACCTATTTATAGACACCTCACAAGTATAGGTTAGATGAAAAAAAAATTTTTTAGTTTCAGTTCTATGTATGGGGAGCCCCCCTCTAATATTATTATTTTTTTATTTTTGCATAAGAATCGCAAAGCGGTTAATGTAATACATCTACCAACCGAGTTTGAATTGTGTAGTCTTAATAGTTTCGGAATAAAGTGGCTGTGACATACGGACGGACGGACAGACAGACAGACATGACGAATCTATAAGGGTTCCGTTTTTTGCCATTCGGCTACGGAACCCTAAAAAGGTAAAACATGAAAAATCATGTTATATTTGATTTTCCCGCTTCCATGCGTCGCATTCACCTACCAGTACAAAAAATGAGATAAATGAATAACCGCTCAACCGATTTTACGCAAACTTCACATAAACCATCTACTAAATAGTCAGAAACCAGAAATCTTCAACAATTTTCTCTCGTCCAGATGAGCCGCTCGAAGCTGGAGTCCCTGGTGGGTGACCTGATCAAGCGCACGGTGGCGCCGTGCCAGCGCGCGCTGCAGGACGCCGAGGTGCAGCGCTCCGACATCGGGGAGGTGCTGCTCGTCGGCGGCATGACCAGGATGCCCAAGGTGAGGATACCATGACGACCAGTTCACTGCAGGGGTTCGTTCGAAAGAATTGGGTAGACAGGGTTAAAAATAAATAAATCCATTTAGTCCGTAATTTAGATTATCGCAAAATATTGGACTGGTATTTTTTGCTTTTAAGAGTCTATAAAAAAAATAACAAATGCAATGAGTATTATTAAAGTTCCTAATGAAATTGCGCGTGACGTCACACTTATGTACATGTACAGACAACAGCACATCAAGTTACTACAATCTCTCAAATTTCTGCAATAGATTTTCAACCTTATCACAATGGAGGTAGGTTAATGTTTGACTGGTAAAATTTGACAGATTCGTATACGTTGACCTGCTGTTGTCTGTACGATTTTTACACAAGCGTAACGTCACGCGCAATTTCAACGGTATATTGCTTCGTAATTACCTATTTGTTTAATGAAAAACGAAAAAATACGTGTGCAATATTTTTTTATAATCTAGAAGACGGAGTAATTAGATTTTTTTAGTCCTCTAGCCTATTATCGCGCGGCCTATGTACAGGACGCGGTCATTACTGCGCTAGCAACTTGCCACTGTTTCTATTTAAGCTGGATATGCTAGAGAAGAGTTGTCAAAATTTCAAAACATTTCGATGACTATCTGTCAGCTCAGCTATCAGCTATCTGGGACCTCTGACACTGAATCTTATATTGTAACACTGCAGAAATTACAACAGCGCCATCTATGAAACTTAAGGAAGATTAATCCTACATCGCGCAATTGAAGTTTTCCGTGACTTGACAATATATTAAAAACCCAACTACAATTCTCGACCTGCCAGACAGAACTGCGGTCTGGTCAGAGAATAAATATACTCTGGGACATAGTTTCTACTCCCTCTTCATTCCCCCTAATGTAATATGAGATAGTTATCTACGCACCTAACAGCACAAAGCCGATGTCAGTCCCCAATGGCTGTCTAGGCAGTCCGAGTGACGGGTGCCAGAGCGAAGTGGGGTTATATTCCCCGGCCGTGTCTGTACGCGACCGGGTTATACGCTCACAGACAATTTTTATACACAAATGAAATATAGGGTCAAAAGTACGCAAATCATTTAGTCCGTAATTTAGATTATCGCAAAATATTGGTCACGTATTTTTTGTTTTTAATAATGAATAATGTTGATATTGACAATTAAAGTTCAGGAGTCCTGAGGTCACGCCCATTTAAAAATCGTACATAAGCGTGACGTCACGCGCCATTTCAACGGTCTATATGGCTTCGTAATTAAATCTAGAAGACGAACTAATAAGATTTTTTTTATCATCATGCCTATTAGTAACCGATACTAGAACACGTGATTGTACTCATGATTACAAACAACTTTCCCAAAGAAACTTTTCAATCTCAATAGTTTACTCACAATAACATAATAGCTGTTTCATACTTTGGACTGTGTGGTAGTTTAAATGATTAAAGGAATATTATTATGTTTCTTTGGGAAAGTTGTTTGTAATCATGAGCAGAATCGCGTGTTCAAGTATCGGTCGCTAATTACCAGTCACCCCATATATGCGTTCCCGATAAGCTTCCATACATCTATCTAACATATAATCCCATAGAAAAGTGTTCAAAATCTGCCAAAAAGCTATCTAGAATCGTTGAAGCTTTTATGTTTTACAAGCGTGAACGATTCTTCAACTATGTCTTTTGCCAAAAGACATAGCCAAGTTAGCACTCTACCATCAGAAACGTCAGTGGGTATATTCAGTCCTTATTATGTCTTACACTACAAGAAAATTTAATGTAAAAAAATCCATCTTATTCAACTCCAATATCTCCCCAGGTACAATCAACAGTCCAAGAGATCTTCGGCCGCGCTCCCTCTCGCGCCGTCAACCCGGACGAGGCCGTCGCCGTCGGCGCCGCCGTCCAGGGCGGAGTCCTAGCCGGCGATGTGACAGATATTCTGCTGCTCGACGTCACACCCCTGTCCCTGGGTATCGAGACCCTCGGCGGAGTCTTCACTAAGCTGATCACCAGGAATACTACCATCCCTACTAAAAAGAGCCAGGTTTTCTCTACTGGTGAGTTTCTGTCTGCCTAGCCTTTTCAAACACAGTGAAATTTTGGTTTTTGCATCCAAAAAATGCGGTTTTACAGCCAAGTTTGAATCAATTTTGAATTTTCTCAATTGTGTTGGGGTTAGCTTCCATACTAGGATGATGATGAGTACCAGTGTGCCACATGAAGTGCTCCGGGCTGCTTTGTGAAAGTTTCTAAGGCCCGTATTACAGAAGCTTACTCAAGTAGAGTTTGATCTTAAATCACCCAATCATAGTTTAAGTATAGATTCACCACTCGAGCATTGGTCTTATTCCAGAACGGTAATCAAACTATACTCAGCTGAATCGAGAATTAAATCGAGCCTCAAGCGGAGAATTTGTATTGTCTATGCATCAGTCTGTTTTCGTTTACATTTTAATTATTTTGTCTATTCTGCTCCGATCTACGAAGCATTTAAATATACTTTAGTGTGAAATTATTGAGAAAAAATTATAAATATGTACAAAGCGAATTCAATAAACAAATAACTATTTGGGAAATAAATATCTTGAAGGTGAATGACAATCTCTCGTAGTCGTATCGTATAAAAATACCTTAAAAAATACAGCAACCACAACGCGTTCGTAGAACGGAATGAAACTCAAATATCTGCATCTGTGGCAGTAAAATAAGCTGTCATATAAAAACGTAAACAAACAAGGATTTGCAATTCCGAACCTATCTGCGACGATAAACTCGCGTGGGACCGCCGGAGCCCCGCAGCGCCGGAGCCGTGACAGAAATCGTGCCTGTTGCATAAAACTACGAGTTCACAATCTACAATTTAGACTAATAACTCCGTAAATACATAACGGCTCTGCTTTTAATAACGGCTGGCCGTAAGGTAATACGGCGGATTATACCTACCATTCGACTGCGACATATACGAGTACATGTCGCAGCCAACTGGTTGAATTAGCTAGCCAATACCTAATGGCTAAATGACGTTTGGCCATCTTGTTAAACGTTGTCTTCAGTCACTTGCCTAGTTGATTTTCCGCTAATTCATTGGATGTCGACGTTTTATTAACCGCCTAGGCGTCCTGTAACGTTTATTTATAGTAGGTAGTGTAATAGAAAAAAAATAATAGAATTATTAAATATTAATATTACAATTTATTGAAAGAAAATTAAGATCGGCAGAGCCGGGTGTGAGTTGGGATATCGAGCGCGCGTTAGGTTCTTGCCCGCCTATAGAAACACCACTACCCTGTATAGTCAGGCAGCTCGGCAGCGGTCAGGCGGGAAGGTGTGCAGCGCGCTAGTAGATGCCGGACACGTAGGTAGTGCAGAACACGCAGGGTGACGCAGGCTCGCAGGTAGACGCAGGCTCGCAGGTAGGCACTCTGTAGAAGGTGCACTGTAGGTAGGTGCACTAATAAGTTGCACGTAGAATCCGGTGCTTGAACCCTGGAATGTCCGTTATGTTCCGTTTTAGTTACGGTTCGGTTCCGTTCCGCCACGACTGCAACATCCCGATTTCCACTTACTAACTACCTAACTAGATGGAAAGCAGTGATCTAGCACCAAATAGCAATCGAGATGAGGCAGTCTAGGCAGCGTGATAAATTATAATTCAGCTAATAAATGTAAATTTAATGAAATGAAATGATTGAAAGTAATTAAATGGTTGAAAAGTATTATGGCAGTTTTAAACGAAATTAACGCGATCAGTAAATAGGTAGGCACAACAAGAATTACTGAGGAAAGAAGAATATAGAAAAATATTTGTAGGATATGACCTTCATGACACGGTCAAGGTGAACCGGTCATGTGAGGTCAAATACCAAATAATATATATGTAAAAGCGCTAAGGCGAATAACCACTCTAATACACACAAAGACAGCACAACAGCGTGATCGTAGCAGGTAATAAAATAAAATATGAGCGCACTATAAATTATGCAAGTCATTCTACAACTTTTACGTATACTAATTCTAGGTACACATATTAAGCAATATTTTGCAACACTCACCCGATCTGGGGTTAACACTGATTTTAAATGGTTTTAATAAGTTTTTTAAAACACTTTAAAAGCATTAATTACTAGTGATTTAATGCCGTATACAGTAAGTACTATCTCGGCTCGTAGCTTCGTGTAATAACGTACGACGATTGCTCGCGGTCCGGCCGTGTCGCGTCGTGGCAGGGATAGTTCACCAAACCGGTTTCCGTCCACGTCAACGGCGCTCGCGGCGCGCGTTCGGATATACAATCGAACTAATATTACTATATTTTAATAGAATGCTTTTAAAAATAACGTACAACGTTACAGTCCAATTGGCTGGCTAATTCAACTAGTTGGCTGCGACATATATATGTTACTACGTACTAGATTAGGCGTTCCGAATAATTTGGGTCTACCACTGCTTTGACGGTAATTCGTGGCAAAGGCCTTAGTGCGATTTTGGCATTACGTCATTTTGGACGTGTCAGGAGCGATATTCATAAATTTGGAAATACAAATCAAGGTATAAACTTGCACATATTATCAATTTGGTAGTCAGGTAAGTAAAATTACATTTTATTCATGCTATTGAATAGTTTTTATTATCATACTTTATATATTTAATTCAATATTACAAATATTTATTTATTAGTACTAGCCGCCATCGGACAATCATAGATTAAGAAAAACATGCAGAAACAGAGGTGCCATAAAACATGTAGTAGGTAAAATATTAATCAAAACAGACTTCACGTAGTGATTGGTTCTTGTTTCTCTTTAGAAAAAATAATATGACGTCGTGTGCATTCCGATACTGCAAAAATACATCAATTAATATCAGCGCATCATCAGGGATCAGTTTTCATCGGTAAAAGAAAGATTATAATTTTAAACGCCAGTTTCACAGGTTCCAGGTAAAGTTCTGGATAGCCGTATGGCATAGGCTACCATATCATTTACTACTATTAAGTATCTTGTGCTTATTTCAGATTTTTTTCACCCTGGGCATCCGAAAAGAAACTATGGGTTAAAGTTCTTCAAAAAGATAGATCCGAAGACACGATATGTCTGTTCTGTTCATTTCGAACCTGATTATCTTAAGAAGACAGCGATTCCTTGCAGTAATCTTTTGCAATAAATATTGTAAATGATATTTAATTAAAAAATCCTTAAAATAATGTCTTGGTTTTAATGTATTACACGATTTAAGATTCACTTTATATATAATAGAAGATCTCTATTCACATAAATACATTTTGGAATAATGTAAT
>NWSH02000531.1:3798617-3826913 GCA_002382865.2 Heliothis virescens | reverse complement strand
AATTAATTGTTCTTCATGTAGGTATAATACGAGCGAAAACGTTGTGTCACTTCTGCGATTATAATCCATAAGGATGACATCTTGTCACAAAATGTCCACAGAAAATGTTGTATGGATGTTCATTAACTGCGGAATTCAATATTCTGTCTATCTCTGGATTTGCTTACTAGAGATAGGAATTTGACATTACTTGTATGGGGCTAATGTCAAAATTCTATCTCTAGTAAGCAAATCAAAAGATAGATGGAATATTGGGAACGGCCATAAGAATATATTTATGTCAATGGATGGTTGCATGGTTTTCTCAAATCTTGGTCAAGGAATGGCAGTAAATAATATTTTACCGCATTTTGTGAAAATCTGTATCTTTTCTTAAAATTGTCATAATTATTATGGGTCCTGCATATCTATCAGGAATCTGAGAGGAACGCTGAAGTTCAACCTTCTGTTCGAATCATCGTTAAATAATTTACATTAGTAATATATTTCTTCAAAAATGACCATTTTTGAATCAAATAATAAGTAGACAAGCAAATAACAAACAATAAATGACAGTTAATCTCTGCTCAAGCGCGCTGTCGACCACACTTGCGTGATTAGAGATCAAATCTCTACTTAAAGTCCGATCAACAACTGAGTAACGATCTAGAATAAGCTGATAATAAAACTACACTCGGCTGAACTGTCATTAACAAATCAATGCTTGAGGAACGTTCTAAAATTAAATCTCAACTCAAAACTAGATTTAAATAGCGATCAGTGCTTGAGCATCCTTCTGTAATACGGGCCTAAAACCCACAAACCGATTTCGGCCTGGGCCGGGAATCGAACCCGAGACCTCTTGCACAGCAGTCGGCTATGCGACCACTAGACCAACGAGGCAGTCATAATATAAAAATGACACTAGGACCCACCAATTTAACGTCCCTTCTGTGACACGGAAGAACTCGTCATGACAAGATGGTCACCCGTCCACGGACCGACCGCGCCAAGCGTCGCTTAACCTTATGATCGATCGCTTCACGCGTCTTCGACCACGAGCTCTTCTCCTAAATAAAAAAATCTTTGTTCTTCTTATAAATAAACTATTAGTTCTCCAATAAATATTTGTTTTATTCTTTTTCTTTTTATTCTATTTTCTTCCAAATAATTAACTAAACTAATATTTCTCACCCACAGCTGCTGACGGCCAAACACAAGTGGAAATCAAAGTGCACCAGGGTGAACGCGAGATGGCTGCCGACAACAAGCTCCTAGGCCAGTTCTCCCTCGTGGGCATCCCGCCCGCGCCGCGCGGCGTGCCGCAGATCGAGGTCACCTTCGACATCGACGCCAACGGCATCGTGCATGTGTCTGCACGCGACAAGGGCACCGGCAAGGAACAGCAAAGTGAGTAGACGCGTCAAACTTTATGGCGGCTCGGATATTTTAGGTTTATTATGCGGGAAAAGGTGTTTTTTTCGTCATTTTTAGAGGTCTTGAGCAACTCTCTAGGTCTCTAAAGTTAGTTCCTTGTAGTTATGGCTCATACCAAACCTTATGGCGGCTCGGAATATCATCCTAATCGCAGCGCAGAAGCCATTTTTAGGTGTCAGCGGGGGTAGAAGTTAAGAAACTTAGTAAGCTGCCATGGTTTTTCCCGAGATTTATAGAACAACAATTCGGTCACATGGAATATAGCTACCTTGGGTAGTACACGACATAGAATAGGCACAGCTGAGTAAGTATGTATGTAAAAGCTGTTGGGGCAATTCTCTTAGGCATCCATTCACTTATCACTCAATACAATACTACTGTTTAATTAAGAAATAGGCAGTTTTAAAGCACCGTCGATCAGTGTCCGCGCCGGTGCGCGGAACACGTTTGCAGCGGTGCGAGAGCAGTCGCGGTACCAGCTAGTTGTGTGCCACATGCACGCTGCTTTCCTAGAAACCGCGGCACATTATTTTCTATTCAAATATTTTAAAAGAATTTCTAATGAAACTTTACGCATTCATGTTTTCTCTATAAAATATGGATATAAGTTTCTCTCAGAAATCACAAAAATAGATTTTGTATCACATTTTTTTTAATACTAGTTGCTTCCCGCGGTTATACTCGAAATCCGAGGAAGCTAATTCTCAGATAAAATATAACCATTGTCACCCGGCTTGTAGTTTTCTAACAGTGAACAGTTACTCAAATCGATTCAGTTGTTTCTGCGCCTTTGGGTACAAAAAAACAGAAAAATGTTTCCTATATGTATATCATACCGATTTCTCAAATCGGATCAGTAGTTCCTGAGATTAGCTCGTTTAAACAAACTCTTCAGCTTTATATTATTACTAGCCGTTTTCCCGCGGTTTCACTCGCATCCCGTGGGAATTACTGCCCGTACCCGGATAAAATATAGCCTATGTCACTCGTGGATAATGTAGCTTTCGAATGGTGAAAGAATTTTTAAAATCGGTCCAGTAGTTTTTGAGCCTATTCATTACAACCAAACAAACAAACAAACAAACAAAGTTTTCCTCTTTATAATATTAGTATAGATGTATAGATTGATCTCTCCCAAACATGCATACCAAATTATTTCTACCACTCACAACTAAAACCCATTATTCCTCAACAGTCGTAATCCAGTCCTCGGGCGGTCTCTCCAAAGACGAGATCGAGAACATGGTGAAGGCGGCGGAACAGTTCGCAGCGACCGACAAGCAGAGGCGCGAGCGCGTCGAGGTCTCCAACCAGGCGGAGGGCGTGCTCCACGACACTGAGACCAAGATGGACGAGTACAAGAGCCAGTTGCCTCAGGATGAGGTTAGTGTACGATAATAGGAGATTTTCTCTGCCACCGGAGAGCGCTTCGTTTGCGTAAGGTTTGAACGGACGTCGGATAGTACAGATTCCTACCGAAGGTATACATTTTTTGCGAAATTATAATTTACTAGCCGTTTTCCCGCGGTTTCACTCGCATCCCGTGGGAATTACTGCCCGTACCCGGATAAAATATAGCCTATGTCACTCGTGGATAATGTAGCTTTCGAATGGTGAAATAATTTTTAAAATCGGTCCAGTAGTTTTTGAGCCTATTCATTACAAACAAACAAAGTTTTCCTCTTTATAATATTAGTATAGATGGAACTTGGAAACAGAAAGGTTGCCAAATTAAACATTGAGGTCGAAAAAAGAGGCATGGAACTCCCAAGCAACAAGAAAATTATTTTTGAATCTACACATTTGATTGGTTAACAACTAGAAATTTTAATTAAAAGAATAAAATATACCTTTTTTAACATTTTAAGAATAAATTCACCAAAAAGCGATTGAAGAATACAAATCGTGTGTGTATAAAACACCTGTAAAAAACAGGATGTTTTTGGACCTCGCTGTATAATGCTGTCATTAATAAGAGACATTAATTACTGTATAATGAGTCAACGCGTTTTCTATGCAGATAACAGCTGCTAGTTTCTATTTGATGTTGCCAATTTCTGAAATTCACCATATAAAGACCAGGTTGCCATACTAAAATTCACCCAATCTTCACAAGACGAAGAACTAAGCAATAATGTTCAATTCCAGTGCGACAAACTCCGCGAAGAGATCGCCAAGCTGCGCGAGCTGCTGGCTAAGAAGGACACGGCCGACCCCGAGGAGATCCGCACCGCCACCAGCACGCTGCAGCAGGCCAGCCTCAAGCTCTTCGAGCAGGCTTACAAGAAGGTAAGTGCAAATACACCATAGATACACCTTTTGTACCCAATGGTCTCAAAACGACCTATGCATTGAAGAAGCCGGTGAAATTAATAAATTGTATTCGAAAGACACTTCTGCAAACCATACAGACAGAATTGGGTTGCTGGGGAGTTAGTTCCACCACTTCTTCTTCCCAGCAAAAACACATAGGAAGTGGTGAAGGGCGGGCGTTTTGGGGCTGTCTTTTGTAAAATTTACCTTCAAAAAGTGCTGATTTTCAGCCTACTTTGAATAAATGACTTTTTATCTTTTTGCACAAAGAGGTCTAAATGATGCACACTTTTGAGCCAGCCCGCCGTCTTAAAAGCGGGTTGGTCAAGCAAGTGTGCTATATGAAGGCAATCTACAGTGCCTGGCTCGCCCCTCTTGACAAGTTAGGACATATGATTGCTACAAAATTGTTCTTGTTCAAATTAATATCGTTTTCAGGTGGAAATGTAGAATAGTTGTCACAATTATAGACCCTTATATAGCCCGAATGCTAAAACGCCACTCAATTTTAAAAACAACTCAAACATCATTCTGTTTCTGTCGCACTTGAGTAAATTGCTGTGCCAAAAATACCTTTTAATAACCAACTTTAACTTTCCTCAAACTTTTTGTCATCACTGAACATTGCGCGAGTGACGGTAGCGAGGGTAGGCGTGGACCCCGCGTCTCGTTGAAACTAGTTCGTGCTGGTTAAAAAATAGCATTCCTCGATAAATGAACTGGCACTGAAGGAATTTTCCCAAAAGAATTTCTCCTGCGGGAAACAACTATAGTGCATTTATTTTATGATGAGTTCCCTGACATTTCAGTACAGAAACTTATCGAATATTTTTAACATCGAATCGGTTGGCAAAGAAAATGAAACCGGAACTGCGAATTTTTATATGGCCGGTTCAGCAATCTACATCAATCTCGCAAGTCACATTCCATTTCATGCGTTTGACATTTACGGCATTTTTTAAATCATAATTTTTTAACATCGATTATTTAGTTTATTGGCCATTCATATTTATTAAGTTCATTTAAAATACCAAGAAATATAGTTAACTGGGTAATTAACAAAGAGACAATACTTTCAAATAACGTTGATTTGTTGGTTTATTTGTTATCGCTCTAAAGCAGTATGCGTGTGATGGAAAACTTAGATCTGTCAGGGAACTCATCATAACGCAAAAATAGTGTAGTTTTTAGTATCTATAGATATCTAACTACTTCTATCTACCCCACAGATGGCAGCCGAACGCGAAGGTCAGCAGCAGTCGCAGGCTGAACAGCCAACTCAAGAGAAGAAGGAAGAGAAGAACTAAACTTAAGCAACGGATCCTAGTACCGCGGCCTCGCTCGCTATCCTGTACAGAAGTGTCTAGCCGAATGGTTTGAACGATACATTGTTATGTGCAAATCATTAAAGGACTGTATAACCTGTGTGTCCTATGTGAGGGATTTAAATGCGAAGCGACGCGATGCGATGCGTAAGAACAACAGTAGGTTTCTTTTGAAGTGGCCTACAATTGCTTCGCATTCGCGTTGATTCGTCCATGCAGGACGTATCCTAACTCGTATAATATTTATACTGCAACCTATATAAAAAATTCAAATGAAAAGCTCCTCTTTTCAGTTTATTTATGGCTAAATATATTAATTATACTGTCCTTGATATTTGCACCTAACAATGCTACTTTATGTATGTCTGAGTAGTTAGTATAGAGTGATTATCGTCTTTAATTTCAATATATTTTTCATCACCAGTAAACCTTTATTAGGTCACAAAGCTCGAGTAAAAAGACTATCTTATTGGCATCGTGACGTCACGGGATTCATTGGTGGTGTCGCGTGATATAACTGTTCTCTCATTGGTCAATGTGATCTCTTGGTGTGTCGCGTGATAACGCTCGTCTCTGATTGGTCAATGCGATGTTTGATGATGTATGGAACTTAAGGATATAAGACTAAATTTCTATAGAGGGAACCGTGACGTCACAAGCGCCATGACATATGACGTCACATGGCATGCCTGTATTGAAGAAGCGAATAGATATTTCACATCAAAAGTTGTAATTGAAGGTGTCGCGTGATAAAGCTGGTCCCTGCTTAGCCAATTTAGTGTTAGTGGTGTGGCGTGGTAAAACTGACCTCTGATTGGTCAGTGTTGATGTCTTGGTGGTGTCGCGTGATGAAGCTGGTCTTTGATTGGGCGATTTAGTTCGGTATATCACTTTATACTTTCTCTTAATTGTATGCCTGATTTAGAGGAACGTTTCGGTAGGAATTCTAGTTAAAATTGGTAGGATTTTAGACCGGGTCGACAATTACTGTATTACATACAACTATAGTCTCTATTTATATGACTATAAGGCTTATTTTAGCTTGAAAAAAAAAGCTCATTCTGAAAAGACAATAAAACTGAAATGTGCAATATTTGTATTATTTATTTATCATATTAATTTGTTAGAAAAATTGTCGACCTTGTCTCAACTTTTACCGAATTTAACAACTTATAAAATTAATTAAGTATGTATGAAATTCATCCTCATTATTCATTCGCAAGTAGGATATACCTATTTTTAACCGACTTCAAAAAGGGAGGTTCTCATTGCATACAAAATGTAGTATTCCATACAAAATGGCTGTTTACACTGTGGCCCAATTTGGTGGCATTTCAAACCTATCATTTGCCTAGCCGATTCCCATGTTGAGGGCGGCTTCCAGTCTTGCTAGAAGCTGAATACCAGTATTTTACTTGGAGCTTTGAGTAATACAAGATTTTTATTTACATAGTATTTACAACATTCTAAAAAAAACTTAAACTAAAACTAAAAAGCGTCAAAGAATTCCTCCCCGTCGCTGTCGACCGGGAGCGTATACAAGATAAAGTAATGAAGAGCTCAAATTACATACAATTTTAGACTTAAAAAGACGATAAAAATAACTAACTAACCAAGAGCCTCGATTTACTCCTAAAGAGGCTCTCGATGGTTGGATCAAGCGCTTGATGCAGAAAGCTGTACTTCTGGACACGGCACGCATCGTCAGGAGGTTTCTCTCTATGGGGACCTGACGCCATGAATTTAAAAATATAATTATATGTAAAAAAAACTGAGTATAAAGTATATTTCCACCACATTGGGCCCTTTGTAAGTGCCGTAACGCTAAGGGCCAGTTTCACAGGTTCCAGATAAAGTTCTATATAGTTATCTGTTAGATAGTGCCGTAGAAATGTTTTTAATTTTGACTGCTTTTCTATGGCATCTGTCAGATAGGGCTCTTTATCTGAAATCTGTGTATCTGGTCGTGGAAATGGTAAAATATATTATTTTATCATAAACCCGCGTTAAAAAACACAATTTCAATGAAAATGCGTTACATAAAACTACAATGATTCCAGTAGTTTTAAATATCGAATTTTCCAATCACACGTTAGTCGCCATTTTTAATTTAGACGTTAGAAATTAATGTTAAATTGTTATTTAGTGTACCGGCTGATGGTTTATTAAAAATGTGACTTGCAGCCTTTATTTTTATTAAATTATAATTTTAATTCACACATTTTTTTGAATTATTAATCATCCATTTTTCCTGAGACATTTACTGTCGTCCCTTTCAACATTTTCAGGTGAAAACACAAAAAACTGATTTACTCCGCCTAAAACCGGTTTGAACCCGATCTCTGGTGATTGCTAATTCAGAAAATGTTAAATATATGAATAAAGTTTGCAAGTTTGTCATTGTATTTAACGACTGTTAATATATATAAATATGTTTAGCGTACGTTACTTGAATTTTTTGTTACAAATATAATAAACTATAGAACCATATTGATTTAGATAGACCCCATCGAATATATACCGTCTTTATCTCATTACAGTTTTACTCAAATTCATGTAACGTATGCTAAATACGAGATATTTTTGAAACAAGAACGCTGAAAATATTAACGAATGTCTTGCGCACATTTTGTCAAGATCTTTTGGGTTTAAATTGCATTTAAGTTTGAAAATAACACAAGAAAATGTGCCCTTGATATAGCGAAAAACTCCTCAAATGTTAAAAATATGATATAGATATTAACGCCCGGTTGCCCCGACAACATAAGGGTTGGACTACATCTGGCAGCACGGAATCGCCTTTTTCCGTCGCCCTTTCTCTTTCTGTCTCTTAGAATTGCCATTTGCTAGACTGAGACAGAAAGCATAATGCGATCGCCTCGAGGATTCCACCGCGTGCTATCGCATTATGCTTTGGCAACATAAATTTGGCAGCAATGGTAGCAAAGGGCGACGGAAAAAGGCGATTCCGTGCTGCCAGATGTAGTCCAACCCTAAACGGCCGTTTTGCATAAACGACAGTTTACTTTGAAAGTGCAATGTTAAATTCGTAGTAAACGATTGTTTTAAGAAAACGGATGATTATTTTGTCAGGGTAATCAGGCCTTAGAATACAATATAGTGAATGTAAATAATATGTTTCGGATTTGTCACATCGGGCCAATTTTGTTCTTATTAATGTTATTATTTTATAATTTCTACATAGTTTGATATGTAGGTAGTTCAGCTTTACCAAATACACAGCTAAGAGTTAATTTTGAGTTTTATTTTGTTATTTCTTCCCGCATACGGATAAGAGGTAACTTATAGTACTGCCAAATTTCATCAAACTTCATCCAGAGCAGTTTTTGACGTGAAAGAGGAACAAACTTCCATACATTTAGGGTCGGTCGGTACGTATCTGACGGTAAATACGTCGCGTATTATTGGTCGTGTAACGCCATAACAGACAAATGCACAATAAAACATTCAACCGTTCACACCTAACCGATGAAGCGCTAGTGCGTCGATCATATTAGACGATACGCTCGACGCATTTTCCGTCAGATATGAACCGACCCTAACAACTTTCGCATTTATAATATTAGTAGGATAGCAAGCCTAGCTCTTTCGCGCGGGTTCGCCCGAGTCCTGAGAAAACTACTTTTCATACCAGGCGAGAATAGCTTTGGTAACAAATAAAATGACGTGGTTTTCCATTGGGAAAGTTTTTCAAAATATGTTCTAAGATTCAAGGATTTTTTTTTTTAACAGGAATTGACAACAGGATGTTGGTTAAAAATAAGAGACCATTTTGACTTACAAAGTATTTATTTTTTAACATAAACAATTCTTACAAAGAAAAATACCTAAGCCATAACTATTTATAAATATCCACGAAAGCGGGTAAGCCTTACTCGTGTGTAAATGTAGGTATGCGCAAGCTCAAGAGTGCTAATAGTTGCCGAATCGCCGAGTCACAAAGAAAATTTGCTTTAACAGACGACAGCAGGTCAAACTACCCGAATCTGTCAGAATTTACCAATCAAACATTAACCTTTCACTATTGTGATAAGGTTGAAAATCAATTGAAGAAATTTGACAGATTGAGATAGGATGTCCTACTGCCGTCTGTACATTTACACACTCATCCGCTTTCGCGAAATAAAAGTACAGACGACAGCACATCAAGTTACCACAATCTGTCAAATTTCTGCACTCGATTTTCAACCTTATCACAAAGGAGGTAGGTTAATGTTCGATTGGTAAAATTTGACAGATTTTTATACGTCGACCTGCTGTTGTCTGTACATATTTTCAAATCTTGTTCAATGCATTACTTCATGCGTTAGTGGTTTAGCATTGGGATCTTCGTACCGATCACCCGACACGCAATCAAAGAGGGTTATAATCCCGTACAGGGTTATAACTATGACCACAGCGGAGACGAAGAGACAAGCTAAGATGGGTGACGTGAAATACGGCCCACAGTGGACTACATCGCTAAAACTACCTCCTCCTTCGTCACTTAGAGGCACGCCGATATCTTTGGGTTGAACCTGGGGAATTAAATTTCATTTTTGTTTCAGAGATTCCAGGCAAAGTTTCAGGCATAGCTATCTAACAGATGACGCCATATAACGGCCAGTTTCACAAGTTGCAGGATCTATCAGATAGCTGTTTATAACTTTATCTGGAACATCTGAAACTAGCGCTTAAAGAGCATATAGGGTCTAAAAATTCTGGCCGAAAAGGCCATGTAGGTTAAAGGTTATAATCAAAGGTACTCATCTATCTAGCCTTTTCTGAACTATATTAGGGTAGGCTTCCAATCTAACCGGATTCAACTGAGAACCAGAGTATTATCTACATGGAACGACTGCCTATCTGACCTCCACAACCCGGGCAGCCTGACACTCCTTATTAAGATTGGTTATCAGACTTCCTGATTTCTGACTACCCGTAATGACCGCCAAAGATGTTCAAATGACAGTCGGGACCCCACCAGTTTATCAAACCTTCCGAAACACGGAAGATCAAAGGTACTACAGGGTGGATTAAAAAAAAACGGTTACAGCCATGCTAGTACAGTCGACAGCAAGTCAGTGTACCCAAAATCTGTCAAATTTTACCAATCGAACATTAACCTTCCACTATTGTGATAAGGTTGAAAATCGATCGCAGAAATTTGACAGCTTTGTGTACAGTGACTTGCTGTCGACTGTACGTGTAAATGTAGGTACAGACGCCAGCACATCAGCCTACCACAATCTGTCATATTTCTTCAATAGATCTTCAACCTCACATATTGCAATAGCGGAAAGGAAAATTTTACAGATTTGTTTACATTGACCTGCTGTCGTCTGTACATTTACACCACATACACACACAAGCATGACACACCCGGTTTCTATGTTCAAGAATTTAAAAATAGTGTTTATTTACCTGGTACTGAGAAATGACAATAAAGCTCAAATCTCTTTGGTTAATGATTTGGATTGGCTCCGGGCAGAATAGCGAATGATTCCACGGCACATATATACCTACATTTGTCCTCCCGACTTCTTCGTCTACTTCATAGAGGGATACGGAATCTGAAAGTTTGAGTTCTGAGTTTGAAAGTGTTAAAACGCATTGGTAAGTATGTTGAGTTCAAAGATGTTCATAATTATGGAATGAACCCGTTTTTTCAGGGCCGATTGTCGGCAACGGCGGCTGTTCTCATACAAGGAGATCAGCCAGCTGTGCAGGACATATTATAGTGCACAAGCATTTGCGCAGACACAGGTGCATTCCCTAATCCCTCACTCCCATAGCGAGATGCAAAGAGTATTAATACCTATTGCCATTGTAGATATTACTGGAGCGATTATTTTGCGATGATTTTACGAATGTTTACAAAATCTAAAGGATGAAGAGTTTGTTTGGACACGCTAATCTAAGAAACTAGTGGTCCGATTTGAGAAATTCTTTTTTATCCGGCTGCGTGGACTAAGGCCCATGGGACGCGGGTGAAGGCTAGTTTATACTAATATTATAAAGAGGCAGAAATGTTTGTAAGTTTGTTTGTAGGGGGTAATCTCTAGAAGTAATGAACTGATTTTAAAAATTGTTTCACTGGTAGAAAGCTACATTACATTACTCGTGAGTGCTATAGGCTATAGGTACTTTATCCGGGTATGGGCAGTAATTCCCACGGGACGCGAGTGAAACCGCAGGAAAACGGCTAGTGTTAAATAAAATAAAACAATAACCAAACGTCCATCCTTCCTTGTTGAAAGTGAAAGCAAACTCGATGTCGAACACTGGATAGCCTACTCTGATGGTTGAGCCCGTGTTGCCGTTAAGCGTCTCTTTAGAGATCTCTGGCACCTGATCATACACAGAACGTCTTGTTTGTGTGGCTGCATATACACCTGGAATAATATGGCAGGAGTTATTGAAGGGTTAAAATTAGTTTGACTGTTTGGTGCATTTGACAGTTGCTGGTCAGAACAGTCGGTCTTCCGTTAAAAACTGTCAGCTCTCAACTGTACCAAAAGATAGTGGCTCTATGCTGATGGCGTCCTAGTCGATTGTCGGCCACGCCGGTTGTTCTCATATAAGGAGATCAGCCAGCTGCGCAGGACATAATATGTCCTGCGCAGCTGGCTGGTGTGGTGTGCACTATAATATTATTATAGTGCACAAGCATTTGCGCTGACACAGGTACACTCCCTATTCCCTCACTCTCATAACCCGATGGGACGGCAATCCGACACGACTGTGAGAAACAGGTGCAGGACCGACATTAACGTGCTCTCCGATGCACGGGTGTATCAATTACAAACTTCCAGACTCTGGGCTGCTTTGTGAAAATTTTTTTTCGATCGAAAGCGAGTTCGGGCCGGTCCGGGAATCAAACTCGAGATCTCGTGCTCAGTGTAAATCAGTCAATAATGCGATGACTACTTTACTTACACGAACGAGGCAGGAGCAACTAGCTACAAAGAAGCTAAACTGTTGTTTAACTACCTACATCATAATATCACCGCAATCCAAAGCAAAAAAACAACCTAACGCAACGAGGATCACCGATAGCTCAATCCTTTATCATCCATCTGGCTAGCTAGCCTTTTCCCAATTATGTTGGGGGCGGCTGGACTCTAACCGTTAGCAGCTGTTTTACATGGAGTGACTGCCTGTTTGACCTCCACAACCCGGACAACGCGATACCCATTGGTAAGACTGGTTGTCATACTTTTTGGCCTGACTACCCGTGGCGACTGCCAAAGATGGCGGATGGACTCACCAGTTTATTGTGCCTTCCGAAACACGGAAGAAGCTCGATCCTTTATCATTGACAAAAAAAAAGCTTTTAAAAATAATATTCACCATGAAGTCGGAAAAGTCCAATAGACGACACAACGACAACCCCTTTCTTCATCGAAGATAAACTTTGAGGTTTCTTCTCTTGTTCTATCTTCTTCACGACCACTGGATTCGTCTTCCCGGTATAAAAAGCCACTATCGGCCCCGGCTTTAGCTGCCGAACAACAAACACAACTTCTCGTATAATAGTATCATGTCTCCTCAAAATTTGAGCCCTAGTTTCATTCACCCCATCTTGGAAGAAAATATAGATATGATTAAAAGTATCCACTATCTGCAACTTCGTCTGACTTGCTAAATAAAACACGTTGTGTTGCTGCGGCTTAAAGATGTTATTCAAGATTTTGAACGGGTCTATAACTGACGGGAAGTATTTTACTTTATTATCCAGTAATGCGCTGTGTAAATGTACGTAGGGGGTGCCATATTTATCTTTAGCACTTATATCTTCGGTGCAAAACGTTTCTTCTACGAAAATTATGATGCCGTTGGTACGTTTTACAGATTCGTGGACAATGTTAGCGAAGCTTGATGATGAAAGTTTCGTGAAAGGATTTGGATCGACTTCCACGTGACTCATTACTTGATCTATGTCCAGCATAAACACAGGAACTGTGCTTTTGTCGCCAAAACTCGTTTGCAAAGCGTAAAAGAACGTAATTAAGCTTAAAAAATTCATCTTTTCCTTTTCGTTTTTGACAGAAGTAGAAAAGTTTCAAGAGAGTAGATTTTTGACACAGAAAGTTTCTTTTTGGCTAAAGTAAGGAGGTTTTAGCAATTTACTATTAGTGAAATAGGTCAACTTCTCACTAGTGACAAAGCCTGTGATGCCAGACAGACGAGAGACCGGGTTGGATTTATCCGGTAAAAGTCCGGTGGGTATATATAGGTACGCCCATGGAGTTTTATTTTCTACTGTGGGTTGGCCCATGCTTCACCGCCTCTCGCCAGGCGACGACTACGGGACACAAATGTTTTGGGTTTAGGGGTATCTTTTTCTTCAGGTGTAGAATACACGAACAGTAAATAAGATCGTATATAAACATAACTCTTCCTTCCTGTGTTCCATAGATTGCTAAATGCTGTGATAATAAAAATAGGCATAATATATAATTTATTACGAATTTTTCCTGTAATCGTAGATGAAAATGCTAATTATCCTTTACAAAGGATTTTATAATTATTTTTTGTCTATGAATTTTGACCATAGACATGGTAGACTCTCTTTACTCGATGACCCACAAATAAGGGTGTATATAAAAATATTGGACTAAGATTTTCATATTTCAGAATGATAAACCAACCTTAACATGGCGTGTATCATATAAAAATAAACCGAAATTGAATAAACGGCTTATATAACCTACTTTATAACCTCTCCGTGTAATTCATTATTTATAATTTGCACAAAATGATATCCAAATAAAGGTATTTCAAAAAAATACAGTGGCAACATTAGTAAGCCATAGACAAGGCGTCAAAGTTATCATATGATCACTTTTCACATGACCCATGGTCAGTCGTCATCGCCCTAACTTCGTCTTTTTATGACAAATTTGGGCTAAAATACTAACTTTTAGTCCGTTTAACGTCCAATACATAAAGCCTTAAATATGGCGTTTTGCCGTGTGGTGTTCCCGTTATTAGTTCTAAGTGTACTTAGCAGTTATGCATCGATAGTTCCAGTGTACCTATGGAGGGATTCTATCAAAAGTCCCGTGCGATCAGACCCGTTTACGCCTTATACTTCAGACGAATTCGCGGAGACCCTCAAGCAGGTATTAGTTGACGACCCCCTAACCCTCGTGTTCATCGAAGAAAACTTGTCTGTCGAAGATTTTTCACTGAAAAACGCCAATGGTGAGACATCCTTCCCGTATTTACACGACAATATAGACGAGGCTGTGTATTTGCCCACCGTTAAAGATGCTCTGGAGGTGTTGAACAGGTCGGCATCTCCGTACAACTCCGAGAACGTCATTATAACTGAAGATCCAGAGTTAGTGATTGCTCCAGGCGAGAAAAACGCTGGCCGCTTTATTTTCATCAACTTGAAGGATGCGCGCGAGGGCGAGTCTAGGGCTGATCTTCTCCGCCGCCATGATGACTTCATGCAGAAAACTGTTGAGGATTTGGCAGGCGATGTGCCCATTGTTGGTATCTACACTGCTAACTACCCATCATGGACTATCCCGGTCTCAAAATCCAGGGTCCGACGTGCTGTGGGAGCTGGCAACAGTCGCATGTACACCTTGGACGGTCTCCGTATGGTTGCGAAGGGCATCCACCTCATCAGCGGTAATGATACGAGGGCCTTGGGAGATGTGACCGCCCAGAACTCCGTACTGAATGATACGTATGTGAACGCTACGCTGACATTCGACAACACTACCCTCGTACTGAACTTTAACTCCAAGGCTGGTTACTGGTTCTTCGGTAAGTTGATTTTTTTTCTGTAATTTATACAAAGTTGGTAATTATTTTATGGCAAGTCATATCAATCTTATAGGAAAATCTCATTAGTCACCGTAGATATTACCGAAGCGAAAAAAATATATATTTTAAAATTAAAAATGAAATTAATATAGTAAATCAGATCATTTTTTTGTGTACTACATGCTAATCTCAGAAAAACGCAATTTGAAAAATACTTTCAGTGATTGATTGATTTACAGAAGGAAATTATAGCCTACTTTTATTCAGGTGTGTGAAGTAGTTCCCACAGGATGCAAGTGAAAGCGCTGACAGAAGCTAGTTATGATAAACTAGCTTCCGCCAGCGGTTTCTCCCGCTTTCCCGTGGGAACTACTGCGCGCACCCGGATAAAAAATAGCCTATAGCCTTCCTCGATAAATGGGCTATCTAACACTGAAAGAATTTTTCAAATGAGACCAGTAGTTCCTGAGATTAGCGCGTTCAAACAAACAAACTCTTCAGCTTTATAATATTAGTATAGATTAAATTACATGCAACTAACTACATGTTATCAAATGAACACAAAACTTAGAAAACCTATCCATATTTAAAATTTTCAAGTATCACACCATCATTGACCTAGAAATTATAATCTTTCAGCAAAAACCAACCATGTTTGGAAAACAAAAGGCCTGTTAAAATCATTTCTTTGACAAATTCTTTGCTAGAACTCAAGTATGTAGTTTGGCACGCTTTCAAACTTAAGTAGAAAGGGGGAGTCTAACGACGTTCCCAATAATCTATCTATCGGTTGACTTGCTAACTAGAGATTGAATTTTGACACTAGCTCCATACAAGTAGCGTCAAATTCCTATCTCTAGTTATCAATTTGACGGATTATTGAATTCCACTGTTAAACAAATGTAATCGTTTTTTCTCTAATTATTGACTATTTTGCCTGTATTTTTTGACCATTTAAGTACCTTATTCATTATCAGAGGTCCATATTTGGTCATGTTGAATCCGGGGCTGTGAGGTTCAAAAGAGTTACCGCAGCCCATGTACACAAAGGGCTCAAGAAGGAACACTGGGTTTTAGTCAGTAAAAGTATGACAGTCCCTCACACTGTCACTCACAGTGGGGGGGGTCATGCTGACGATTTCCCATCGATTTAAAAAAATATTGGTCATGTTGTATAGAATAAAAAACTCAGTTTTCTTAAAATAACTGTTAGCGCTCAAAATAGGCTCTAGAGGGGTAAAGTTATTTGATAAAAACTGTATGACATAACATTATTCTCATATGATGTCACAATTATATCATTTGCCAATACTTTAATAGGTCAACACATACAGGGTGGTTTTATTGTTATAGATAGAGAATTAATGTTGCATGGGCTGTAGTATTTCACAACAACTTAACACAGAAAAAATATATAAATGAGACTAAAACACCAGCAGTAATTATGTAGTCGATTTCTTTAACGTAACTATCCCTAGTTTTGCGATTTATGCGATTGAGATTAGAGATTGAAATTGTCAAAATTAAATTTCTAATCGCAAATCAAGGTTGAATTTTAGATAAGTTATAGAAATCTAGCGTAAGGATTCGCTGTCTGACTGTCACTAGGCCGTATCTCATGAACCTGAATTTTTTTTTCTGTGGTCGCTAACTGCGGAAATCAATATTCTGTCTATCTCTGGATTTGCTTACTAGTGATAGGATTTTGACATTAGCCCCATAAAAGTTATGTCAAATTTCTATCTCTGGTAAGCAAATCCAGAGTTAGATAGGTTATTGGGAACGGCCGTAAAACAATAAGTACAAAAGTAGAATAAAAAAACATATTTCGAGGGAGGCTCCCATACAACAAAAGCGACTCTCGTGCGTGAATCCGACTCTTGGAAACTGAAATTCGTTCAGGACGTAACTGAAACCAGGCTATTCTCAAACTTATTCTAATTCCGCCATTTTTAATATCCACAGATACCGTAGTACTGACCATCGGCGATCTGACTGACACTCTATACCCTGATGAAGAGCTGTTCGCAATCCTCGGCTTCTCGTACCGCTGTGCCCAGCACGTCACCTTCTCCACCAGGAATGAGACCAAGACCTATACTGTTAGCTTCGAAGATCTGAAGGTCAGTTGTTAAATATGTGTCTAGCCTTTTCCCAAGTGTGTTAGGGTCGGATTCCTGTTGAATGCAGCTGAGTACCAGTGTGCCACATGGAGCGACTGCCTATCTGGTCTCCTCAACCAAGTTACTTTTGCTTCCACGTCAGAAGCCATCAGGCAGATTTGAGAGAACTCTGACACTAGGGCTTGTAAGGTGATTAAACGTGCAGTTCAAGCGATAAGAAGTTGCCTGGGCAATCCGATACCCTTTGGTAAGACTGGTTGACAGACTTTCTAGCTTCTGTAGGGACTGCCAAAGAAGTTCAAATGACAACTGGGAACAACCTCTACGTGCCTGCTAAAATACTGAGGTCCTAGGTCACCCATCTTCAAGCATTGCTTAATCTCGATTATAGCTGACTCGACTCACGAAAATAACAAAGGCATAGTTTTTCAATAGTATTTTATCACTGAAAATTTTTCGATGCCCTCAATTGCCCTCTTGTCTACGCCGGTTCCTTCAGTCATAGTTTTCCCACGGGTGCTAAATGCTACTAAGGAGTTACTTCCACCATTTCTTCTTCCCAGCAAGAACACATAAGAAGTGGTGAAATGCGGGCGTCTTTGGGGCTGTCTCATGTAATTTTGACGTTCGAAAAGTTCTGTTTTTCAGCCTACTTTGAATAAATGCTTTTTGGTTAGATTTTCAATTTATTTTTTATTCTCAGGTTCAACCCTTCTTCGAGTCCAACACGACCCAGGAGTTCGGAGATGCCTTCAACTGTGTGGGTTTCTTCTCAGCCCCCATCTGGGCAGGTCTGTTCGTGGTATTCATACTCCTTGCTATAACCTTCTACGGCATCATGATGATGTTGGACATCAGAACCATGGACCGCTTCGATGACCCCAAAGGAAAAACCATTACTATCAACGCGGAGTAATTTTTTTTTCTTAAAACAACGGTGTTTTAGTTGTGAGAGGAATCGACTAAAATCTGTTCTTTTTACAAATATTTTTTTTTGTTTTTAGAATGAATCTTATCGTTCTTTTTTTGGATGTATTTTTTTTCTTTTGATAGTTGCATTTTTTTTCCGTTTAGTCGATTTTTCTCGCTGGTTAGTAATTTTTACTGCCGAAACTAAAACACCCTGTTTATAAAGACGTTTAAACGTCACAACTGGTGCCGTAGAAAAGTTATAGTTCGTCTTCTGAGCTCAAATCGATTCCAAAACTATTTATTGTTATTAATAAAATAATAGTCGATTAAACTAAGAAATGTTTTCGATGTATTTAATACGATTAGAACAACGGTGCCTCTACGCATAGACAATAGACAAAGACTTACACAATCAATTCTAAAATTAGTCGATTTTTTTTCACATCGACTAATACATTCGATACTAAATTTAAACTCGACTAGTTTCTATTCGATGTTGAAAACGCTACTATATACTCTTACCTCGTATTTGCTTATATAAACGAAATTGCTTATGTATACTATATTGTATGTAGATAAATAGTCTTAAGAATGTACGAGAACCGATAATGTGCCTACGAAACAAAGAAACTAATGAATGTGGGTGATGAATATATTTATAAATAAATAAATAGATAAAAATTACTAAAAAAATGCATATTGAGTTTTATTCTGTACCAAGAAATACACCTATTTGGCCACACGGCAAAACTACAGGCCTTATATTAACGATATCTGGCTACACGGCAAAACTATAGGCCTTATATTCACGAAAAAAAAACTCGATATGTATTTTTTTTACATAGCCTGAATAGAAACCATGGCCTTAACTTTAAAAAAATACAATAAAACTTCCAATATAAAAAAAACAACGATTGAAAATTTCAAATGTATTAAAAGCATAGTATTTAGTATTCAAATCTAACCCTGTGAATGACGAGTGTATTAATATTCGGTATAAATGACCGCAGGGTTAGAACGCCTAAAATATGTAATTGAAAATAAAATGGCGAATAAAATACTTCTATATTACATATTTTCGTCCATTGTTTTTCAATATACAATATGGTGTTGACAAAAGGTAATATTCAAATTATTGAGCTGTCAAAAATTTTTTTTTTGCAATTTAAAAAGAAAACATTTTTTTTTGCCGAAAGTGACATTAATTTAAGGTGCTTTGACAAATGAATATAATAAAAATATTTTTAATTTTGTCAACTTCCTAATTGTTTATAAATTCAATGGATTAAATATGTACAGACTACAACAGTTCAACATACCCGAATCTGTCAATTTACCAATCGAAAATGAACCTTCCACTGTTGTGATAAGGTTGAAAATCTATTGAAGAAATTTGACAGATTGTGGTAGGTTTATGTGGTGGGGTCTGTATATAATTATATATATTTACATATATATAAAGGATATATGAGTGTTTGTTATTGGAAGTATAAAGGGTCCCTCCATTATAGTGCCAATCGCGTTTCGGTCCATTCCAAGTTGGTAAATATATAGGAAATAAAAATATATAAACAAAGTATTTACATGTAAGTGTTGCGAACCTCTTTATAAGTCAATTTCAAGTATTTAAATTGTATCTTTTTTGTAATATTCGAGCATTTTATGCGAAATGTTACAAAAAAATTTTTCAGATTTTTTTAACCATTGTTTTAATAGCTCTAAGATTAATAACACATTTTTCTTTTAATTTCATTTGTAAATAGTTTTGTTTTCGGAATTATTTTATTGTTGTTTGAAGTATTAAATCGTGAGACCATTATTTTTTTCTTTTATTTTTTTTTAGTTTCTAGTTTCTAGTGCCTATTGTTAATAAATGATAAGTAAATTAATGTTGGTTATTGACATGCGAAATAAAGCTTATATAATATTGTCGTTTTAAGTATTATTTTTAACCGACTTCCCAAAAGGGAGGTTCTCAATTCGACCGATATATATTTTTACACATTGTCAATTGTTATTGGTTTGCGTCCGTGCATCGTGTCGCACGTTAATGTCGGTCCTGCTGTGATCTCTCTCCGGTGATTTCGGAGTGGCGTCCCATCGCGCTATGAGAGTGAGGGAATAGGGAGTGCACCTGTGTCACAGTTAATGTGCCGCAAATATAATGTCCTGCGCAGCTGGCTGATCTTATACGAGAACAGCCGCCGTGGCCGACAATCGGCCTTGGACGCCATTATTATAGTTTGCACCAAATAACTTTGCAATCTTAGACAGGGGTTACACGATCATTCTGGCGTCAGTCCAGTCCATCAGTCTGGTCATGAATGATCGTGTAACCGGGTGACTGACGGACTGATGGTCCAAAATCTACCGTGTTTTTTGCCTGTCAGTCTTTCGTCAGTCTGAGACTGATGCCAGAATGACGCCAGACTGATCGTGTAACCCCTGTCTTAAAGATAGCCATTTGATGGCTCACGCATGCGCAGTAGTGTTTTGTTATTTTTTGGACTATTGTGAAGTCAATAGTAGCCAAATTCGGACAAGCAGAGCTTCTCGATAATATCTGTACGAACAAATGCGTAAAGTCAGATGGATTATTTCAGTATTGTAAAGTTATCGTGCGAACTGGGCACAAAAACCGGCCAAGTGCGAGTTGGACTCGCGCACGAAGGGTTCCGTACCTTATATGGGGACCCCCGTTAATACATTCAGTCAGAAAAGTATCGGGAATGGATTATTTATTTATGGTTCCAAATTCAAATTTTTGTTTTTTTTTGTTGTTGTTAGATTGGCACAACTGTTTTCCATTTTGGCGCGGAGTTTGAGTTGCATCTGTTGTTTACATTAAATACAGTGCTATTTTTAGTTATATCATATCTAGTGTGTATTGCTAATTTCATAATGGACAAAAACATCGAACAAAGAGTTTGTCTTAAATTTTGCATTGCCAATGGAATTTCGTGTTCGGAGTCACTGAAAATGTTACAGAAGGCTTACGGAGTTGGTACAAAGCGTTCAAAAGCGGTCGAGATGTGATGGAAGATTTGCCTCGCTCTGGTAGGCCATCAACGTCTGCAACTGAAGTTAACATCGCAAAAGTGAAGGAAATAGTGACTGAAAATCCTCATTCAACTTTGAGAGAGATAGCCACCGAACTTTCTGTATCTCACGAGTCGATCCGTACCATTTTAACTAATAATTTGGGTATGAAACATGTTGCCGCTCGGCTAGTCCCAAAAGACCTGAATTTTTTCCAAAAACTCAATCGCATGAGAGTCGCTGAGGACATGCTAGAACGAGTCAATTCCGACCCAACATTCATGAAACGCATTGTTACTGGTGACGAGACGTGGGTTTACGAGTTTGACATGCAAACTAGTCAACAAGCTTCGGAGTGGCGCCTTCCAACTGAACCGAAACCGAAAAAACCACGCCAAAGTCGTTCAAAAGTCAAAGTCATGTTGACTGTTTTCTTTGACTATCGCGGTGTTGTGCACTCGGAATTCTTGCCGGAAGGTCAAACGGTAAATAAGGAATATTATTTGAGTGTTATGCGGCGTTTAAGAGAGCAAATCCGAAAGAAAATTCTTGGATTTTGCACCATGATAATGCACCTTCGCACAAGGCCTTCATTGTGAACGAATTTTTAACCAAACACTCAACAAATACCATCGAGCAACCACCATATTCACCAGATATGGCTCCAGCCGACTTTTTTCTTTTTCCTAAACTCAAATTACCACTTCGTGGCACCCGTTTTCAATCGGTAGAAGACATAAAAGAGAATTCGCGGCGAGAACTGACCTCAATTCCGGAAACAGCGTTTAAAAAATGTTTTGATGATTGGATTATTCGTTGGCGTAAGTGTATCGTTTCTAAAGGAGCATATTTTGAAGGTGATAAAATAAATTTGGATGAATAACAAACAGTTTGTGTATTATTGATCTTTTCCCGCTACTTTCTTGACAGAGAGTATATTTATATTTTTAATTTTTATTATTTGTTGTTATAGCGGCAAGGAAAATACATTGAAAATTTCAGCTTTCTAGCTATCGCGGTTTATGAAATACAGCCTGGAGACAGACAGACAACGAAGTCTTAGTAATAGGGTCCCGTTTTAGCCTTTTGGGTACGGAACCCTAAAAACTACTGAAAGGATTTTGATGAAACTCGTCAGTAGGTATATTGTATCGATGAAATTGTAGGCTTTCTTTTAATCGGGTGCGTGGTGTGGGTGAAACCACGGGATCAGCTATTAACAGGAAAGTGAGTTTTATGGTTCCAGAAATCTGACAAATTTTACCTATCAAACATTAACCTTTTACTATTATGATAAAGTTGAAAATCTATTGAATAAATTTGGCAGATTGAAGTAAGTTGATTTGCTGGTGTCTGTTCAAATAAAACAAATTTTAAATTCTTTAAGTATATATTTTTCTTAAAAACATTGAGTAGCGAGTAAAAATCTCATAAGGTATGTAATTTTTGTTTTGATATTAAAATCAATTTCTCAATTTTTTTTTTCTAAAGTCAGTTTTTTTTTCGAAAGTATAAAATCATAATTTTAATTTTAACAAAACAGTAGTCAAAAATCAGTGCTTAAAATATACATAGTTGAGCATGAATTCTTATTTGATAATAATTTCGACACAGTGGTTTGGAATTAAGTTTTTTTTCCAGATTCTATTCAGACCGGGCCGTTAAAAAAGAAATTTAAAATTTGAATTATAACAGTTTAAAAACAAACATGGAACTTGGCAATAAAATAATGAGTGTATATAATAACCTTAAAAGATTTGAAAAATCTAACCTGACTGTTACATTTTCAAACCACTGATCTTTATATGCCAATTTTACAAACGTCCCATCGCGAGTTCACGCTTTCAACATTAATGTGTGTTCCAAAATATAGTTCAGTTTACTGGTCAGTCATGACGTCATAAAATCCAGAATATACTGGCCAGTGCGTTGATGGCGTACTGAGTGTTATCTTACCAGTACACTAAAATGCCATGACTACTGACCAGCATAGCGAGTTATATTTCGGATCACACAGATAAGATTTTCAAATTTAAACGCCCATTTTTTAAAAAACTACCGTTTACTTTGTAACTTAAACGTTCATAGTAAACAGTTTAAAAAAAATTGACGTTTATGACAGTTTTAAAAAAACGACGTGATAAGGGTTGTCAGTAAAAAAAATGGCATGAGCTCGCTCGCTCCCTTAGTAAGTGTAAGTCTTAGGGTCATAGCCCTTGCCGGCTACTTTGTCATCGATCCAGTCCCTCAGGACTGACACGTCGACGTAGACGCCAGGAGTGCCGTCCTCGCCGCAGCCAATACCCCATGCGACGATACCGCTTTGAACGTAACGGTCTTTCTCGTACTGGGGAAGGAAAATTATTTGTTAGTTTGTGAATTTGGGTAGTACTCATCTGCCTAGCCTTTGTTCCAACTATGTTGTGGTTGGTTTCCAGTCGTAACTTTTAGGCGAGTACAAGTGGTTTACATGGAGCGACATCTGACCTGCTCAACCCAGTTACCCGGGCCACCCAGTTCCCCTAAGACTACCCGTAATGACTGCTAAAGATGTTCAAATGACAGACGTAGGTATACCCATCAATTTAACGTGCCTTTCGAACACGAATTCGTTATCGAGTATCAGTAGGTCTGTATCTGATGGGTGGTAGGACCGACCGATATTTGTTACTTCCTCTCATTAAAAGAGTTGACCAATTTTGATAAAATTTGTGGAAAGTTTCAGCCTGGATTAGCCCAGACTATTGTTACAACCACACTTGGGAAGCCGTTACTGGAAACTATAACTCAAAGCTTCTCATTATATTTTAGTCAGAAAATCAGTGGTACCACATTACCTCAATAGGACAGGACAGGGGTGATCCACCGTCTCCCTTGCAGGTGTCCTTGCCGGGTTCTCCACCAGCGCACATGAAGGTCGAGTGCAGCTCGAAGAACCTGCCCAGTCGAGTCCTACGGAGAGCTGTCTGACATTTGTCGTGCTTCACTACTGGTAACTCGATCTGAAAGAAACATGATGTTAGATTGGATCTTCTAGAAGGCTCAGAAGAATAGCAAATTCGGCAGTCAAATTTAAAGGTGTTTATGTCATACTAGCTGTTTGCCCGTGGGTTCACCTACGTCCTGGGAAAACTAGTGCCCATACCCAGATAATATACCTCGTGTGTTCATAAGTTTTGAGACAAACTTTGTGCTTAAGAAAAAAACAAAAAAAAATACTGGCCAGTATTTATTTGTTTTCCAAATTTGAATTCGGATTGTTAACTTTTAATTCCATTGTTTTTCAAATTTATTTCTTTCAATTTTGTTGTGATGGAGGGAACCAAAGAATTACGTGCGACCGTGATTTCGCTATTTAAGGCGGGAAAAAAACCAATGGAGATTTTTCGTGAGGTGAAAACTTTTGGTGTGAGCCGTAACTTTGTGTATTATGCCCGGTTTACATTATTCCAGTCCAGTGATCTAGCGAGATTCCAGTCCAGTGCTGGACGGGATCTGTTACGTCTACATTATTCCAGTTATTTAGAAGCCGTTGAAGTGTGAACACTACAGTGACAATGATTTCAAGAAGAGATCAGTTTCGAAAATGTTTTAAACGTGCTCAATCACTCTTGCTACAAGAAGTTATTAATGAGGTTGATAAGGACCTAAAAAAAAAGGAACGGATTTGGGTGAGAAACTGGATCAGCGAAAGAGATCAAAAAGGAGGGTCAGCAATGCTTTTGCAACAACTGAAGGTAGAAGATCCCAATGAATATAAACTGGCACTGAGAATGACAGCAGAAAACTTTGAAGAACTGTTATCATTAGTTTCTATTAATATCCAGCGTAAGAATACGTTGTTCAGAGATGCTATACCCGCAAAAATAAAATTAGAAGTCACTCTTTCTTTTTTAACTACTGGAGATAGTTACAGAAGCCTCAGTCGTATGTTTCGATTGCCAAAACCAACTATTTCAAAAATTATACCAGAAGTCTGTCAAGAAATTAAAAGGGCATTAAAAGACCACATCAAGGTAATATTTTTTATTAAGTATCATATCTATGACAATTAAGCATTATTAAAAGCATTCATGATTATATTAATGTATTCTGGGTCATCGCTTACTACATTTAACGAGTCCTCAGTGGTTTGTGAATCTACAGACGCTGGACTATTCAATGGCATATAAGTACTACTACTCGTACTTGGTCTTGACACATAATTGTTACTTGGTCTTGACGAATTTCCGTATTTCAAATCTTGTAGTCGACATTTTGTTATCACACTCTGAATTTCTTCTTGGCCTAGGATAGCCTGTTCTGTAGAAAGGGTTCTTAATTGCTTCGCAACGTGTTTCCCGAAAATGTCGAATTCATCTTCCACTGTTTCTGATTTGGATAAATCGTATTGCATATCTTTCATGCTACTGACTATTGTAGACAGCTGTGAAATTTTACTTCTTTTCTTTCGCGGTTCTGATAGACTTGGTTCTGGGTTTGTATGAGTAGGGTTCCCACATTGGTCACTAGGTTGAGTATTGTCAGTATTTTCTTTATTTTGAGCATCATCAGTATTTTCCTGAAAATAAAATATTTTTTCTTTATTTTTGCAGATACCCACTGCGGAACAATGGAAACAAGTCGAGGAAGGCTTTCGGAATAAGTGGAACTTTCCTATGTGCTACGGAGCGTTAGACGGAAAACATATAAAAATTACTGGCTCCTATGAATATGGAAGTACGAACTTTAATTATAAAAAAGAAAACAGCATAGTATTGATGGCTCTTGTTGACCATGATTACTGTTTTACGTATATCAATGTGGGCGCAAATGGAAGCGCTTCGGATGGTGGTATTTTTAAAAACTGTTCCATTTTTAATGAATTAGAAAATGGCAGTTTTATTCCAGAAAATGGAGTGATTGTGGCTGATGCAGCATTTCCACTAAAAACATACTTAATGAAACCATATCCTGGGGCTAATTTAACTTTTGAACAAAAAATATATAATTACAGGCTGTCCCGTGCTAGACGCATTGTAGAAAACGCTTTTGGAATATTAGTAAGTCGATTCAGAATTTTCGAAAAAGCTATTTCAACTAAGTTACAAACTGTGGATCACATTGTGTATGCAGCTTGCTCTCTACACAATTGGTTGAGAAAAAAGTCAAGCAATTATATGACTACTACTTGTGTAGACCATGAAGATCACAACGACCATCATTTGATTAATGGAACGTGGAGATCCGAAATAACCTCTTTAGATAGTATCATACAGCAGGGCAGTAACAACTCAGCAACACATGCCAGGGAAAAAAGAACTCAATTCACTAATTATTTTGTAAACGAAGGAAAAGTACCATGGCAAAATCACATGATACATTGATAAATTTGTGTGTTTTAACAGATAATATGCTACTAAAATAAAAATAAATAAAACTCTTTAAATACATACGTGTGTTTTACGCTTCACCATCACATTTTTAATAAATGAATTGAATTCGGCGAACCATTTCACTTTGGGTTGGTAAACATTGCCACTAGCACCAGATGTGGATGACTTTTTAATCTTGTCTAGTTCAAGGTAGTATGTCGAACGTATACTTTTTATTTTGTTTTTCACATCTTCCACTGTGAATCCTTCAATTTCCATACCAATGCACAGATTTTGCAAAGCAGTTTGGCGCATAGCTTTGTTTTTATAATTTTCTGATGTTATGTCCCATAAACACGGATTATCTCTGTATATAGAGACAAACTTTATAGTTTCGTCTTCAGATAACTTCTTCACCATTGTTAAATCCTTTTTCTTCGCAAAAAAAGTCCGCAAAAACAGCCAACACGTGTGTACTTCGTCAGCACTGGAATGGCACTGGATTGGCCGTCTACATTATTCCAGTTGCACTGGATTGATCGCACTGGACCGAAAAGTAGACCGCGAATCCAGTTACTGGACTGGAATGCTTACTGGATTCAGTTCATTCCAGTGCCGGTTTACATTTTTCCAGTAAGCAATCCAGTACTGGACTGGATCGCTGGACTGGAATAATGTAAACCGGGCATAATACACACTATCAAACGATACAGGAGACAAGTTCTTTGCAAGATCGCCAAAGGAGTGGTCGGCCACGCTCTGTGGAGGACGCCTGCGAACATCAAAAATCATTCGGAGGCCTTCGCCGAAATCCATGTCGCACTCAGAAAAAACTTTGCTCTACTAAGCAGACTAATATTTCGGCGAGTTCATAAACAGAATACTGAAATATGATCTTAAAGGTAAAGGCGTATAGCCGTAGGAGGTTCACTTCTTTTTAAACGATCGTCTTTCGTAATTGAGACGCGACGTTGTCCCATACTACTGCTTAGGAAGACACGATTGCGAGAAAGATATACTTTTCACCGATGAGCAATCTTTACTGTCGAAGAAAGTTCAAACCGACAAAATATAAAGTGTATGCCTAAAGTAGTAAGGACGTTCCAGCTTCACACCGGAATGTTCTCGAACTCATCATCCGGCTAGTGGTAATGGTATGGTGGGGAGGTTCATATGAAGGTGTCACTTAGCCCGTCCATTTTGCCAACAAGGTGTCAAGGTCAAAGCCAAGAACTAATGCAGATGACATTTTAGAGCCTGTTGTGAAACCCCTGTCTGATACTTTAATTTCACAACAAGGATTGGTTTTCCAGCACGACTCGGCACAATCCCATAAGGCAGAAACCACCCAAGGCTTGGTTGAAGGGAAATGTGCCCGGCCTTCATCGGCGGCGAACGAATGGCCTTCCTCCAGCCCAAACCGTTCAACCGTGGATATTCATTAATGGACGGAATTAGAGTTAGGGCCTGCCGAAAGACTCACCCATAACTTGAGTCAACTGAAACGATCCCTGGTTCGAGAGCGAAAGAGAATCCGCGTTGGAAAAGAGTCGTGCCGCCATTGATGACTGGCCAATTCCGTTTAATGGGCCCTGTATTAAAATAATGGTGGCCCATTTTGAATAATCAATTATATTATCTTGTTGACTACTATTTATTGTAATGTTCACTGAAAATTTTTAGAAATATATGTCATTTTTTAAAAAGTTATGAAACTTTTATTTTCGTCTCAAAACTTATGAACACATCACGAGGTATATAATAAGTAGCCCTAGTATCACTCGGGTTTGAATCGCTTCTGATAGTGAAAGAATATTTCAAACCGGTTCTTTAGTTTCCCGGAAGCCTTTGGGTACAAAAAAATAATGTAGATAGCCCTTATCAAAAAGTTCTTTTAAAAGTAATTTACACACGGTTCCAAAGAGTGGGTCTTTATGAGAAGAACCGGGAAGAACCAATAAAAAATCGCAATGATCGTTTTCACTATAAAAATATCAATAATCCGTGGTTGCTTAACTAAGTTTTAGG
>NWSH02000531.1:3762932-3774908 GCA_002382865.2 Heliothis virescens | reverse complement strand
TTGGTACATTACGTATAAACGACGAGAAATTTCTTCAATAGATTTCAACCTTATCAACAATAGTGGAAGGTTAATGTTCGATTGGTATGACAGATTCAAGTAGGTTGACCTTCTGTCGTCTGCACCACGATAATCGTTACCATGCAATGGCGAAAATCTACCAAAATCTGGCGCGAGTCCACAGCTAGCACGTGTTCACGCAAAAAAGGTTACAATTTCACGCGTCGCTTTTGACACGTTCCGCACTCAATTTGTTACTGTTTGTTAGGAAGCATTTTGTGTGCTGGACAGCCGCAAACTGGTGGAATCACACTGACAGATTATACATAAGTAAGTAGCACGGAAGAAAGAAAGATGAGCAGAGATGCCATAAGGCAGGCAGGTCAGGTACCTACTTTTGGGTGAAATACTACTTTCTTAGGAGATTTTCCATCTAAAGGAGAGTCAGCAAACCCCAGCGGGGCCACTAGGACCAGAGCCTGCAGGGGCTGCGGGATTGTTCGAAAGATTACGCGGCCCAGCACTCAAGGAACTCAGAAGGGACACGGTGGGTTTTAGTCAGTAAAAAGTCTGACACTCCCTCACGCTGTCACCCACAGCGGGGGTCATCTGATGATTTCCCATCGATGGAAAAAGGAGATTTTCCATTATGACATCTCTCTCATTCTAGATAACAAGCACACTGTTTACATACCTGTGGCTGATCAGGCTTAGGCTGAGGTTTGATGGGCTGGTCTTTAGGTCTCTTTGTCAGGCACCAGACAACAGTGTCGATGTACGACTCACAGGACCGTCTCGGACACTGAGGAGGTGATAATACACGGTTGCAATATAGGTCAAAGTAGCTCATCACCTGCCTAGAATTTTCATTAGCTTTTCACAGAGCTTGGATCTTTCGCTGATTCCAAAAAATTGTGTATAAGCTTTAGTAGTAAGTTTTAATGCTGTCCTAGTTTGATATTGTCTATTGTCACCTAATTAAGTATAATTAACTTCGCAAAGTTTCAAGTCTGTGCTCCTAACCGTTGAGGAGTTTTCTCATGAGAACACTGCAGCAGCACCAAGTTATTTTTTATTATTTAAAGAATCATCATTTGAACTGAATATCAAAGCATTTCAATGGGATCTATAGAGAAATTACTACAAATAAAGCCTTGTTTTGTCACTAATAAAGTAACTAAGCTTGGGTTGCTCGATTTAACTTTAACCTGACCTTAAACGACCGTCAAATGGCGCCCAAATATTCGACGTGACAGTTGTGTGACCAATCACACAACTGTCACGTCGAATATTTGACCAATAGCCAGCCTTCTAACGGCCGGTTAAGGTTAAGTTAAAGTTAAATCGAGCAAACCCAACCTAAAGGCAAGTTAAACTTGAAATACATACCGAATGTCGATGACGCCAGGCGCTGTCAACGATGACCGTGTTATTGTTCACGTTACAAAGGTAGTAGCTGACGCACTCTCCCGCCTGACCATCAGGCATAGTGCACGACAGGTCCACTTCAGCTGTTGACAATAGTATACATGTTTATCTTCTCTCTATCGTCGACACAATTTGAAAACGTCCACGGCTGGACAAAGGCTCCTATAAAGCTGGGGGGATTGGTCATACTCACCGCTCTGGACTTGTTGGTGAGCAACGTGTGGAATATGTTTTAGCCTTGGAGATGTTGTTACTCAGCTCTGAGCAATAATTGAAATCCCTCTTGGTTTTGTGTGTGGTTATACTGCCACCAGTCGGTCTAATAAAAACCCGTAAAAAAAATCTAGTGTCCGTTAGCCCATTTATCAAAGAAGTTTTTAAGCTTTCTATCCGCACAAGTAGTACCCTCGGAAACGGCCGAAAATGAAGGAAAATGTTAACGAAGATGTGCAAAGACTGTTAAAATTTCCTAAGAAATATATTATAATCCTGATACGAAAAGGGTACCCCTAAAATTGCATTGAGAAAAAAAAGACAAAGTAAAGAACAAAACCATATAGACACCACAAAAAACAATGGAAAGACGACGAAATAGACAGAAAGGGAACATTGAAACAACCAAGGTTTGAAGAAACACACTAGCAGCAAGAATTTTTGCACACATACCGATAGTCAGACCCAAACGTTACTTACAACTTAAAGATCATCTTCATCTGGTCACATGTCTCATCTGCAATGTATGTAATTCAAATGTTACAAGTGTCTTGTATCTCCCTAGCGGGGTCCACTAGGGTCAGAGCCTGCCGGGGCTACGAGATTATTCGAAAAGAGTTACCGCGGCCCAGGTACAGAAAGGGCTCAAAGAAGAACACGGTGGGTTTTAGTCAGTTAAAGTCTGAAACTCCCTCACGCTGCACCCACAACGGGAGAAGTCATCTTATGATTTCCCATCGACAAAAAAGAAGTGTCTGCTGATCACAAGATGATCGGAAGATCTGACAAAGTCAAAGAAGCAATGGAAGCAGGTCGCTTCTAAAAAGTCATTTTTGAAAATCATGGGGAGACCTATGCTCAGCAGTGGCTGATATTGACAATGATGAAACTAGATTTGCAGACAGAAAAACCAGGCAAAAACATGATGTTGTCAGTACAAGAGAACATTTAGATTGCAGAAGTATGTGATTCGTTGTGAACGTAAGAAGACCAAAAAGATTTGGAAATGACAAGCAGAAATATACAATTTGAAGATTGCAATCATAGGTCATATGTGTTTATTTTTCACTCCCATTCTGTGGGAGTCTTCCTCGATAAATGGGCTATCTAACGCGGAAAGATTTTCAAATCTGGGCAGTATTTCCTCGGATTGCACGTTAAGCATATAAAGAAACTTTTCAGCTTTATAATATAATTATAATCTTAATATAAATCTGTAAAGTGGTTTTTGAACACCAAACTTCCGCATCTATAAATATTTTAACTGAACAATACGCCTTTGGCAGAAATGTCAAGAACATTGGTGTTCTTAGGCTAGCCAGAATTTTTAGAAACAGTTACCGCGACCCTGGTTCAAAGGCCTGATCTCTCGGTCGTGTCAGATTGCCGTTCCGTCGGCTATGAGAGTGAGGGTATATGGAGTCGGTTCTAGAAAACTTTTATAAAGCAGCCCAGTGTCTGAAAGTTGGTGATTGATAACACCCGTGCATAGAAGAGCACGTTATGTCGGTCCCGCTTGCGATGTCTCTCTGGTGTGTCGGATTGCCGTCCCATCACGTTATGAGAGTGAGGGAATAGAGAGTGCACCTGTGTCATAGCAAAGGGTGTGCACTATAATATGTCCTGCGCAGCTGGCTGATCTCCTTATATGAGATTATGAGAACCGTTGCCAAATTGGCCTTGACGCCATTATTATAGATAAAATTAGTGGAAAGTTATAGTACCTGCATTATTGTTTATTGGTGGTACAATAGTGGACCTTGCGTCTTGTCGCCGATTGAGCTGCGGTGGAAAGCAAGCCCTGGCTAGGGTTCTTAGTGGAAGGAGGGGGACCGAAGATCTCGCTGAGCACTGAATCTAGGTCTCCATTGTTGTTCTGGCAGTATGCTGTGGCTACCAGCAGCAGGATTGGCACGGCTTTTATCATCTGGAAGAAAGAATAAAGTTTTTTTTATATAATTTTTATATTAGTGTTTAGGCCCTTTATTGGTTGTTAGATCTATCGCTCTTTAGTAATCCTAATTTTGTAAAAATGCAACATACAGAATATACCATACTAGCTATTTTCCCGCGGTTTTTATCCGCGTTTTTACTGCTTCTATGATGACTCGTTTGTGTGACAGTACCAACAGTATTCTCAGAGCATTAGCTGACAAAATTGACAGCCCTTTCCGGATACACTGGGCAGGTGTACACATAACGGGAAATAAAAAATAGCCTGTTGTAAGACGTAGTTTTTATCATGTATTTTTTCTTTTTTTTTTTTTTTATTACTAACAAATTACTAACACTTGTTTTCAAATGTTTTGTTTAATTTTCATGTCTACTAACCAGTTTTTCTAACAATTTGTATCTTAAGAAAGTGTACCCTATGGACGAACTTGGTCTGAAATAAAGATTTATTATTATTATTTTTGTTCACACATGTTTTGTTGCTCGGCTATTTGCCGGATATTTAGAATAGCACGGGCCAAGGCCAAGTGCTACCCAGGGAAGAATAAGTCTATGTTTGTGTCTGTTCTTGGTGTTGTTGTTGGTTGTTCTATGTGTGTTTGTTGTTCGAGTGTGTGAGGAGACTAATGTTGTTTCATTTTCGTTCTGCAGAAACTTTCGGACAATCCTGCAGGTGTTCAATATAGCCGCTTTCTGAAGGATTTGGAATGTGTAGGTGTAGATCTAGTGTTCGATCTTATCGATTGATGTAGCTGCTTAGGTATGACACCTGTTGTTGATAGTACTATAGGGACTATTGTGACATTCTGGAGTTGCCACATGCGACTTATTTCTATTTTCAGGTCGGTATATTTTGAAAGTTTCTCTGCAATAGTGTTCTGTATGTTATGAGTGTTTGGTACGGCTATATCAATTATTTGTGCAGTTCTATTTGTTTTATCTAATAGAGTGATGTCTGGTCTGTTATAGTGTGTTGTTCTGTCTGTTAATATGGCTCGGTCGTAATATAATTTATGGGTAGTGTTTTCGAGGACAGTTTCGGGTTGATATTTATAATATGGTACTGGTGGTGTGGTGATGAATTTATATTTAATGGCCAGTTTTTGGTGGATTATATTAGCTATCTGGTCATGTCTATGTTTATAGTCCGTTTGTACTATTGCTTTACAAGCTCCTGTAATGTGCTGGATTGTCTCTGAACAACTATTACATCGTCTACATATATCGGTTGGTAAGGAAGTTTTCATTATATGTTTCTGATAATTACGGGTTTCTATCACCTGATCCTGGATCGCAATAATGAAACCTTCTGTCTCTGGGAAGAGTTCACCACGCCTTAACCATTCGTTCGACGCTAACTTGTCGACGTTAGGCTGATTAAGGTCATGCCGGTGTCTCCCGTGTAGTGACTTTTGGGTCCATTCAGCGATTTTTGTTTGTCGGTCTGTCAGTTTTTCAGTAGGTTGGGGACTTCTATCAGCCATATTTAACGGAGTAAGTTTCTTATCACTAAATACTATTGCCTTGTGTAAATTTGAATTAGAAGCTTTAGTATTAAAATATGTTCTTAAAGTGGTTATCTGCTTGCTATGAAGGTTTGTTATGTCTATTATGCCCCGCCCCCCTTCAGCTCGCGGTAGTGTCAGCCTTTGTATACAAGATCGTGGGTGGTGTCTCCTATGTTTTGTCAGTGTAGTGTTAACAATTCGTTGTAAGTTTTTGAGGTCGGTTTTATTCCAATTTATAATACCAAAAGAATATGTAAGAATGGGAATAGCGTAAGTGTTAATAGCCTTTATAGTGTGTTTTGCGTATATTTGTGTGTTAAATATTGTTTTTAATCTGTGTTTAAATTGCTTAGTCAGTGTTGTTTTAATTTGTTTATCGAGAATTTGTTTAGCCTGTATGTATCCTAAATATTTATATGTTCCGTTTTCATCTAATGAATCTATAGTTTCGCCTGTCTGTAAATGATATGAGTGTATGTGATTTTTTCCTGCTCTTATTGAATTAATTTTGCATTTGTCAATACCAAACTCCATAGCTATATCATTTGAAAACTGCTCTGTAGTGTTCGCTAACTCAACTAGGTCGTCGGATGAGGATGCGTATAATTTAATATCATCCATATATAAAAGATGGTTGATTTTACAGCTTTGGTTGATTATATCTGTTTCTGTTGTTGTATCTTCATACTGAAGTTGGTACCCGGGCCTCAGGGCATTCAGTTTGTTAGAAAGAGGATTAAGTGCGAGGCAAAACCATAGAGGACTGAGTGAGTCCCCTTGGAATATACCTCGTTGGATCTTAATAAGTTCAGTTTCAACCGTACCTGTAGGTGTATTTAGATGTAATCGTGTATTCCATTGTCTAATTATGCTACTTAAGAAATTGATAATTTGCGGGTGTACTTTATATATGTTTAAGACTTGTAGTAACCAGGAGTGTGGTACGGAGTCATACGCCTTTTTGTAATCTATGTACATCGTGTATAAATCTTTCTTGTTTCGTTGCACCTGTTTAAGTATTACCGAGTCTATTGTTAACTGCTCTTTGCAGCCTTGGCTATATTTTCTGCATCCCTTTTGCTCTTCTGTTAAAATGTTTTGTGTCTCTAAGTGTTTGTAAATGATGTGTGTAATACAGGCTGTCATTATTTTATAAATTGTTTGCAAACAAGTGATGGGTCTGTATTTTGCCGGGTTAGACGAGTCATTCGGGTCTTTTGGTAACATATAAGTAATGCCTTCTGTAATATAAGCCGGTATGGTTGCAGGGTTTTTAATAAATTTATTAATATGATTAAAAAGGTGTGAGTGTGTACTTCTAAATTTTTTATACCAGAAATTGTGTATGTGATCGGATCCTGGTGCTTTCCAGTTATGCAACCTGCCTAGGACTTCCTGGAAACTTTGTACCTCAACGTGGTCAAATTGCATTTGGTTAGTGTTGATCTGTTTTTCCGCTTCTTCTTCTATCCACCCCGCTTCTGCGTTATGACTGACTGGATTTTCCCAAATACCAGCCCAGAACTGATGTAATTGTTCCGGAGTTGGGCAAGGGGGGTGTGTTGTGCTGTTTGGTGTCGTTTGGTTTGTTGTTGTCGTTTTAAGGGTTCGATAAAATTGTTTTTCATTGTATTTGAACTGGTGATTTTGTGTCTTACGGAGTGTGCATTTTTTGTATCTACTTAATCTACTTTTAAGAACTGTCAATTTTTGTTTTAGGGTATCCAAAAAGTGTGTGAGTTGTGTGTTAGGTTCTTCATGTAATGTGTGTATTCTGTGCTGTTTTAATATCAAATCTACTTGTCGCGTCAGCTTCGAGCTTCTTTGGCCCCGAATAAAATGTGTTAATCTTCCTATTTTGGCTCTGAGGACTTCTATTTTGTATTCTAATCTCTTTTGCCATTTAGGTATATATTTTGTTTTGTGTCTGTTGGCGTTTTCCATGGGTGTAAGTGAAATTTTACTTCCGTTGACCTTAGCCGCTGTCCATGCAGCACAATATATTAATGTTTGTAGCTGATTAAACTCTACTTCTGTGCTTAAATGTTCCCTTAGTATTATGTTGTCGATGTAGGATATTATTTTTGCCAGTTTTGCTGATGATCTTTGTTTTGGTATATAGCTTCTATCAGTAGGTTGCGTGTCTTTGTAGTATAATAGAACTTCTTTAAATATTCTATCTATTTCAGGATTTCTTTCGCTATCTGTTTCTTGTGTAGTATGTTCTAAGTTAATGTTATTTATTCTATTGATTTCAGCTTCTAATTGAGTTTGATGACCTTCCGCTACTTCTATATTATCTCTATCTGAATTGAGTACGGGTGTATTTATAGGTTGTTCTGAGTGGTCGTTTAATAAATTAGTGTGTGTTTGGTATTCATTATTTCTAAGGGTGTTTGTTTCGACTAACTCGCTTTCGACTATTGTTTTTAGTTCCTGTAATCGTGTTTCAGAGATCATGTTATTATTAACTATAACTCGTTTTTGATCGGATATACGTTGTTCGGATAAGTGTGATAAGTGAGGGTTGTGTTCAACGAAACTATCTTTTAAGTTTTTACGCCAGGCTGTCATGTCTGTCTCCATTTTGGTAACTCTAAAATAGCATAACATTAGCGTTTCGTTTAGTATATTCGACCATTTCATCCTACGTTTTGGTTCTGACTGTGTATGGGATTGTGTTTGAGTTTGATATGTGAGGTTTTCTTGTCGTGTGAGCTCCAGAATTTCACTATGACTTTCAGATTCTAATTCTAAAATACTTCTTACTTCGTGCTTAATTTTATCTAGTACATTAGATGGCAACAGTTTTTTGTTGACTATTGCTCTTCTTTGGTCTCCTATGCGCTGTCTCGAAACTATCATATTTGGGAATTTATCTGTAAATTGTTGGTGTAATAAAGCTAGGTATGCATTTGTGTCAGTTTCTAATTTGGTGATGATGAGGTAGGTACGCCAAATGAATTCATTCATTTCTTGACTCCATTTTTTTCGCGTAGTTGTTGAAGCCGTAGTGGGTGGCGGATCATTGGTCTGAGCGACCTCCGCCACAACATCTACTGACTCTAATGATATGGGTGATGATCTTAATGAGCGTAGTAAATATGAAGGTGGTGATGATGGCACTGATGAAAATAATGATTTTGGTGAAGATGATAAGGATGAATTTTCTTGTTGCTCTGCAACAGTCTGAGACTGGGCAGTTAGCTGCGATACGTCGCCCCCCCCAGAATACGAGGGGCAGACCAGGCCAGAAGACCTGGTGCGGGATTCTCCATCGCGATTCGCTCCGGTACCCGCCTGGGGTAACACTCTATTTCGTAGTCGCATTGCATATGGAGTTAAATAAAGTTTTAAGAAAATTAGATAGAATATAGAAAGAAAGAGGAAAGTTAGAAGTATTTAGAGTTTAAGCGAAGAGTATGGAAAGGTGAAAGACAGGGAATTGGGAAATGGGAAATGAGACCGTTGGTTGGGAAGGGTTAACCCGAGCTGTTAAGGCTATTTCTACTGATATGTGTTGTATCTCCTGTTTACGTGCTGTAACAGGGTCGTCAAGTTCTTAGAGACATGGTTATTGTTCATGCCTTCCCTCAAGCCCCCCCACCGCGTCAAGGTGGTCCCTTAGGGGGGTTATTATTATTATTATTATCCGCGTTCTGGGGGAATTTTCTCGCCATAACCCCGGATGAAATATAGTCTAGTTACTGAGAGATAGTCTAGATACCCAACAGCGAAAGGCTTTCAGTAGGTTTTGAGCTAATTAACGGCCGTTCCCAATTACCTGTCTATCTCTGGATTTGCTTACCAGAGATAGGAATTTGACATTACTTGTAGGTATGGGGCTAATGTCAAAATTCTATCACTAGTAAGCAAATCCAGAGATAGACAGAATATTGATTTCCGCAGTAAGCCAAAGTTGATACTAAAGATAGAGCAATGATTTTTAGCAACAATTTTTTTTATTGCACACTATATTTTGTCGTAAATACGACAGGTATGCCTGCCTTACAATCTGACTTTCTGCAATAGATTTTCAACTTTATCACAAAAGTGGAAGGTTAACATTTGATTGGTAAAGTTTGACAGATTCGTACAGGTAGACCTGCAGGCGTCTGGACTTAACTTTGTACAGTAGTTTGTAAGGTATAAGAGCCGTCTTACAATTATTTATAAAAATTAATAAAAACGACAATTCAAACAGCCTTCACAGATCAAATAATGTTTTTGTTACAACAAGCAGTACCTAATTGTTTATCTGACGTCAGTACCTAGATGAGATCATTATTTACTAATAGGGAAACAACTTATTATTTGTATGTATGTATTAGGTATTACAATCAACTTATGATAAAAGATTAATCTGCCTAACCTTTTTCCCAACTATGTTGGAGTCGGCTTCCAGTCTAACTGAATGCAGCTGAGTACCAGTGTGCCACATGGAGCGAATGCCTATTTGACCTCCTCAACCCAGTTATCTGGGCAACCCCGTACCCTTAAATAAGATGAATTGTCAGACGTTCTGTCTTCTGACAACCCGTAATCACTGTCTAGACTAGGCCTAGCAAACCGGTATCGGGTTGCCCGGGTAACTGGGTAAAACACTGGTAGGTAATCTTAACGGTTAGATTCGAAGCCTACCATGACGTAGTTGGGAAAAGGCTAGGCAGATTGATGCTTTTTGATGTAACAAAAGGTCTTAGGGAAGAACTATTTGATAGGTATTTCAAGATAAACTTTATAGCTTTATTATTTACTACAATTCTGTTGATAATTTATCAAACGTCAATCATATGATTTTCCTGTTTTTAGGTTCAGACTCCAGCAAAGCGGAGAAGTGTTTAAAGCAACTGATAGGTTGGAATGTGTATGATTTGAGGCTGGTAGAAGCTGGATAGCAAAAGCCTTTAAATTAAACAGACTGGACGTTGGTACAGACAATAGCAGGTCAACGTATACGAATCTGTCAAATTTAACCAATCGAATATTAACCTACCTCCATTGTGATAAGGTTGTAAATCGAGTGCAGAAATTTGACAGATTATGGTAACTTGATGTGCTGTCGTCTGTACATACAATGCGATTCTTAGTCAACCCAATTCTAAGGTGGCAAAGTGTCTTTTTGAATTAATGGCATCAAAGTAGTTTTATTTTAGCATTTATTAAATAAGTACCTGTAAATTAAGCACACCTAATGAACTGCACCGTTATTGTTCCTCGGAGCGCACCTTTTAGTAGCGCTCCCGATAACAATTCTAACTAAAAGGTGTACCCGAGGACAAAGGTGCGCTTCATTAGGTGCGTTTCAAAACAGTGGCGCTTCGAGAAATACCTCTTACATATTTAGAACTTTTAGATGTTTTTGAAGTGAAAACGTCTTTGGGTCAGCGCACACCAAGAGCAGAGCAGAGCCGAGCATTTACTGAGATTATTGAAAAAAATATCTTATGATTATTATTATACTTCGCAAAATTGAATACACGCCCAAATTTGATGCTCGACCATGCTCGAGCAAGCAGACTGCATGCTCGAGTATGCATTCTACATGCGCGAGCGTGCTAGAGCAGCAAACTGATCAAGCACACCCGCCGCCGGGTAAGCCAGACAGAGACAGATAGAGATGGCTCGCGCATTGTCGAGCATGCCGCCTGCATGCGAGCAGCAGTTTAAATTTTGGTCGACCATGCGCGAGCATTTTGCAGTTCGGTCTGCGCTGACCCTTTAGCGGCTGAGCAGTTTTTGTATGGGGAAAAATATATAAACTCGTGACAGGTATCACGTGACCGACAGATTTATTTATAAGCCTTTTATCGGACATTACAGTATCAATTTCATCAAAATTCGGCGTGGACGGCTTACCACATTAGTTCCGCCATTGTTTAAAATAGCAATCGTGGTACTTTTATACTACATAATAAATGTACTGTCATAATAACAGTACATACGACAGCAGGGCAACCTATCCTAACCTGTCAAATTTAACCAATCGAACATTTACCTTCCACTATTGTGATAAGGTTGAAAATCTATTGAAGAAATTTGACAGATTGTGGTAACTTGATGTGTATTCATCTGTACAATAATTATACGCTTGATTTTCAGACGCTATTGTATTTTTCAAGCAAATGCATATTTTATTTAGTACTTCATTTTTTTATTTTAGCTCTTGGCTAAGTCAAAGCCGCGGATCGATCGATCATAAAGTTAAGCAACGCTTGGCGCGGTCGGTCCGTGGATGGGTGACCATCTCGTCATTACGAGTTCTTTCTCCGTGAACAGTATCACGTGACGACAGATTTATTTATAAGCCTTTTACGGACATTACAGTATCAATTTCATCAAAATTCGGCGTGGACGGCTTACCACATTAGTTCCGCCATTGTTTAAAATAGCAATCGTGGTACTTTTATACTACATAATAAATGTACTGTCATAATAACAGTACATACGACAGCAGGGCAACCTATCCTAACCTGTCAAATTTAACATCGAACATTTACCTTCCACTATTGTGATAAGGTTGAAAATCTATTGAAGAAATTTGACAGATTGTGGTAACCTTATGTGTATTCATCTGTACAATAATTATACGCTTGATTTTCAGACGCTATGTATTTTTCAAGCAAATGCATATTTTATTTAGTACTTTCATTTTTTATTTTTTAGCTCTTGGCTAAGTCAAACGCGGATCGATTCGATCATAAAGTTAAGGCAACGCTTGGCGCGGTCGGTCCGTGGTATGGTGACCATCTCGTCATTTACGAGTCTTCGTGTTTCGGAGGCACGATAAACAGTGGGTCCCGGCTGTTATTTGATATACTTTGGCAGTCCGTTACGGGTAGTCAAGAAGCAAGAAAGTCTGACAACCAGTCTT
>NWSH02000531.1:3742918-3756784 GCA_002382865.2 Heliothis virescens | reverse complement strand
ATTAAAGCTGTTTCTGCCCTTCGTTTTGTGACGGTGTCGCTGTTTTTCACACGGACAGCTTTAAGTAGCTTACTCGCGCGTAACTAGCTCCGATAAGTGTTCACTTTTACCGATAGATGGCGTTGTCCATACATCCTAAAAAGGCAGTCGNCATTATTGTTTTTAAGCTAAATCGATGAAAATTAAAGCTGTTTCTGCCCTTCGTTTTGTGACGGTGTCGCTGTTTTTCACACGGACAGCTTTAAGTAGCTTACTCGCGCGTAACTAGCTCCGATAAGTGTTCACTTTTACCGATAGATGGCGTTGTCCATACATCCTAAAAAGGCAGTCGATGCAATGGTATGGTATGATAAGTCTGAAACATCTCGAATCGTCTCGCGCAACCCGTCGTTTCCCCGGGCTCTTAGAATTCGATATCAGACGTTTAAGATTAATTTTGACGACCCGTTATCGCTGGCATAAGCGACATGTTCCGCGTACGAAGTCGCGGGCAGAAGCTAGTATACAATAAGATTCCAGAAGCCCTAAAAGAAGTAACTAGTAATATATTATTTATAAAAAAGCTAAAACAAATCCTCATAAATAAAGCATACTATAATATAAAAGAACACATGAATGATAAAAACTTAAAATAAATAAATATACAAAATATATTTATACATACAAAATAAAAATAATTTCAAAAAACCCAATATAACTACATTTAAAACAACGCAGGTACTACAATATAATAAATAAATAAATATAAATAATACAGAAAATATGGCTTACTTACTCCAATTACATAAATAAGTATCACCTTAATAAAATAAATAATCAAAATAGTAACTCTAATACATTCCGTCTAATAAAAATAAGTGCAATAATATAATCTAATTAATTAATAACAAATAATAATAAAATTATAATGTTAAATTCTATAAAACAAGATTCCTCCTCTCTTCTACGTTGCCGTGCCCTGCGGGGTCCATGATGTATCAAAATAACCTTCTATCACCTTTGTGAAACTCTTGGAGTGCAATAAAATATTGAGTATTGAGTAAAACTTATAATAAATCTGTAGAGCGGTCAATTCTGTACATGAAATATTTTTCCAAAATAACTATCAGGGTCAGACAAATCCCTAATCACCCCCTGATATTTATTTTGGAAATATATTTCATGTTCAGAATTGACCTCTCTACAGATTTATTTTGAGTACCTATAGAAGAATAAGATGATAAATTTTGCATGCCGAATGGTAAAATATGTCAGATTTGATGTATATTTTTTTAAGAACTGTTGTATACCCATATTTGCAAAATAAATCAACTTTGACTTTAACAGACCTGCAGACACCGACTTCTAGAGTCATGTGAAAAGTTTAATTTTGTCCCTTTCAGTGTTTTTATCTTTCACTTTTCGTCTCAAGACTTTCGGCCAGATTCAAAGGTTCCAGATAAAGTTGTAGAGAGCTATCTGTTAGATAGTGCCATAGAAATGTATTTAATTTGACATGATCCGTCAGATAACTATCTAGAACATTATCTTCGTCCGTTTGTTTCGTATAATTTTTGGCGTACTCTCTGCCATTGCAATGGGATTTATCACAGGTTTCATCCTACAATAATTTAATATTGTTTTGTTTTAAAACATGACACCATGTTTTTTCAAGGATATTTATTTATTTATGAGAGGTCACTTTACAGCTATAGTATAATATGTAAACATAAAATTATGATGACATAATATATCCAAGACCCACTAGGGTTCTTCATCGTATAAGTAAAAACGTCAAACGCGACAGTCAATCGAATGCCATTATCTGCCTAGCCTTTTCTCAACTATGTTGTCAGCTTCCAGCCAATCTGAACTCCTCAACCCAGTTACCAGGGCAACCCGATACTCCTTGGTAAGACTGGTTACTGTCATTTTCAATCTATTTCTATGTTCAACTGTGTTGACTGATGAAACCTACATGGCCGGGGAGTTTGTTGCGCCACTTCTTCTTCCCAGCAAAAGCACATAGGGAGTGGTGAGGGCGGGCGTTTTTGAGGCTGTCTCGTGTAGTTTGACGTTCGAAGTGCTGTTTTTCAGCCCACTTTAAATAAATGCATTTCGTTTTTGATTACAAAACGCCTTCTGTCTACTGCACCGATTAAAAAAGTTCTTTCACTATTAAAAAGCTAGGTTATCCCCGAGTAACATGGGATATATTTTATCCGGGTACGGGAAGGAGTTCCTCTGCCCTTAACGAAACATGCTTGCTCTTCGGGTATCTGTCGGCTANTAATCAAAGATGTTTTGATTAAGAAAACCGGCCAAGTGCGAGTCGGACTCGCGCACGACGAGTTAAGTACAAAAAAATAGCGTTTGTTGTATGGGGGCTTTTTAAAATTCTTATTTTATTACTGGCTTCTGCCAGCGGCTTCGCCCGCTTTCCGAGGGAACTATTTCCCGTACCCGGATAAAAAGTAGCCTATATGTTATTCTGGAGCTAAGACTGGACAGAATCGGTTTTTATTCCGTTACATAAGAAAGGTTCTTCAAAAAATTTTGAAAATTACAGGACTATAGCGATACTATCTCATGGTAGTAAGATCCTCCTCCATATAATAAATCGACGCCTTAATTACTTTTTAAGGCCCGGCGCCCATTATCGGCATCAGCACGCGTCAGGATTTTGGGTGGCAAATAGCAATATACATTAACATAATGACAATAAAGTTGAAATTTCCATTATATTATTATATGGTCGTAATAACAAAAATACCATATGTAATGGAAATTTCAACTTTATTGTCATTATGTTAATGTATATTGCTATTTGCCACCTAAAATCCTGACGCGTGCTGATGCCGATAATGGGCGCCGGGCCTTAAAAAGTAATTAAGGCGTCGATTTATTATATGGAGGAGGATCTTACTACCATGAGATAGTATCGCTATAGTCCTGTAATTTTCAAAATTTTTTGAAGAACCTTTCTTATGTAACGGAATAAAAACCGATTCTGTCCAGTCTTAGCTCCAGAATAACATATAGGCTACTTTTTATCCGGGTACGGGAAATAGTTCCCTCGGAAAGCGGGCGAAGCCGCTGGCAGAAGCCAGTAATAAAATAAGAATTTTAAAAAGCCCCCATACAACAAACGCTATTTTTTTGTACTTAACTCGTCGTGCGCGAGTCCGACTCGCACTTGGCCGGTTTTCTTAATCAAAACATCTTTGATTATATTTAAATCGTCTTACGTATATATAGCTAAAGTAAGCAACGATGCTGTCAATTTGTGTAACCAAAGTGGACGAAGGACTAGTGAGTTACAATGTGAGTACTTTATTTATTCACTGCGGATTTCTATAAAATATCTGTCCGTCGTTTTTGGATTGACATCTTCTCTATCTATATCTGGGGGTACGGTAGTGCACCCGCCAAGACGAGCCAAGCGAAGCGCAAGGGCACTACCTACCTTTTCTAGAAGTGTTTCGTCGTTTTTATAAAATCATCATAGAGTTGGTTTCCGATGTACCCGATAGTTCATATTCCCAGGATATGATGTCAATAATAGNCTAAAAATTGGCATGAATGTTGGGAACCCTATTATACACAATTTGTCAATTATCCACATCAATCCGAAGTGTGGAAAAAAAGTTATTCAAGGTCAAAGGTGGCAAAAATCGGTTTTTTGAGTTTTCCAGCTAAACGGTAAGTTTTATAATAAAAATAGGTAAGACAAAATTATTTATTATGAAATTATCTATACAAATTGTGTTCACACTTTTTTCCTAAGAACCATTATTTCGGAGATACAGCGATGCAAAATGTTGAAAAAGTCTACTACACTACGTCACTGGTGGCGCGGAAACGTGTGCGTGCATATTATAAAGAATACAACTTTTTCAACATTTTGCATCGCTGTATCTCCGAAATAATGATTCTTAGGAAAAAAGTGTAAACACAATTTATATAGATAATTTCATAATAAATAATTTTGTCTCACCTATTTTTATTATAAAACTTACCGTTTAGTTGGAAAACTCAAAAAACCGATTTTTGCAACCTTTGACCTTGAATAACTTTTTTTCCACACTTCGGATTGATGTGGATAATTGACAAATTGTGTATAATAGGGTTCCCAACATTCATGCCAATTTTTAGCAAGGTGCGAATTAATGTAACCTTACCCCTATTTTTGATGCTAACTTGACCGGACTATTATTAATCATTTAAAGTCTCAATTGAACAGCTCTAATACTTGATATTTTATTGATATCTAAAATTCACCGATTTCGTCACTGACACACTGATGATCATTAAAATGGTTGATGATCATTAAAATTTCCTGAAGTGCTAGAAAGCTGAAATTTGGCAACCAACAAAACCCCCCACCCCCAAAATTGGAGGGGGGGTGGAAGTTTGTATGAAACTTCAAAATGTTAGGGTTCTACTTAGAAATTTGGTATGTAAACAAAGTTCAGAATACAAAAAAACACTACCGTGCCCCCAGATAAACTTAAACATTCGCCCCCCATCCCCTAAAATTTGCCTAGCAACTACAGCCAAGCCATGAATTTTTACTGATATGTAAAATTTGTGAAGTTAGGGTCGGTAGAGTTAGGCCGTGTAGATTCTGAAGATTGGCTCTACATAAGATCTGATATCTTTTTTACAGGGCAAACCTTATAATAATAGCACGAAGCTGACGCGACAAGTAGAATTGATATTAAAACAGCACAGAATACACACATCACATGAAGAACCTAACACACAACTCAAACACTTTTTGGAAACCCCAAAAAACAAAATTGACAGTTCTTAAATGTAGGTTAAGTAGATACAAAAAATGCACACTCCGTAAGATACAAAATCACCAGTTCAAATACAATGAAAAACAATTTTATCGAACCCTTAAAACGACAACAACAAACCAAACGACACCAAACAGTACAACACACCCACCTTGCCCAACTCCGGAACAATTACATCAGTTCTGGGCTGGTATATGGGAAAATCCAGTCAGTCATAACGCAGAAGCAGGGTGGATAGAAGAAGAAGCGGAAAAACAGATCAACACTAACCAAATGCAATTTGACCACGTTGAGGTACAAAGTTTCCAGGAAGTCCTAGGCAGGTTGCATAACTGGAAAGCACCAGGATCCGATCACATACACAATTTCTGGTATAAAAAATTTTAAAGTACACACTCACACCTTTTTAATCATATTAATAAATTCATTAAACACCCTTCAACCAGGCTTTTGCCCTGCAGTGGGACAATATAAGCTAAAATAATAATAATAATAATAACCCTTCAACCATACCGGCTTATATTAAAGAAGGTATTACTTATATGTTACCAAAAGACCCGAATGACTCGTCTAACCCGGCAAAATACAGACTCATCACTTGTTTGCAAACAATTTATAAAATAATGACAGCCTGTATTACACACATAATTTACAGACACTTAGAGACACAAAACATTTTAACAGAAGAGCAAAAGGGATGCAGAAAATATAGTCAAGGCTGCAAAGAGCAGTTAACAATAGACTCGGTAATACTTAAACAGGTGCAACGAAACAAGAAAGATTTATACACGATGTACATAGATTAGTCGGGTAAAAAGGCGTATGACTTGTAGTACCACACTCCTGGTTACTACAAGTCTTAAACATATATAAAGTACACCCGCAAATTATCAATTTCTTAAGTAGCATAATTAGACAATGGAATACACGATTACATCTAAATACACCTACAGGTACGGTTGAAACTGAACTTATTAAGATCCAACGAGGTATATTCCAAGGGGACTCACTCAGTCCTCTATAGTTTTGCCTCGCACTTAATCCTCTCTCTAACAAACTGAATGCCCTGAGGCCCGGGTACCAACTTCAGTATGAAGAAACAACAGCTGAAACAGATATAATTAACCAAAGCTGTAAAATCAACCATCTTTTATATATGGATGATATTAAATTATACGCATCCTCATCCGACGACCTAGTTGAGTTAGCGAACACTACAGAGCAGTTTTCAAATGATATAGCTATGGAGTTTGGTATTGACAAATGCAAAATTAATTCAATAAGAGCAGGAAAAAATCACATACACTCATATCATTTACAGACAGGTGAAACCATAGACTCATTAGATGAAAACGGAACATATAAATTTCTTTCCAAATAAACTGACCTGAAAATAGAAATAAGTCGCATGTGGCAACTCCAGAATGTCACAATAGTCCTATCAACAACAGGTGTCATACCTAAGCAGCTACATCAATCGATCCGAACACTCGATCTACCACCCTACACATTCCAAATCCTTCAGAAAGCGGCTATATTGAACACCTGCAGGATTGTCCGAAAGTTTCTGCAGAACGAAAATGAAACCACATTAGTCTCCTCACACACTCGAATAACAAACACACATAGAACAACACAACAACAACATCAAGAACAGACACAAACATAGACTTATCATTCTTCCCTGGGTAGCACTTGGCTTTGGCCCGTGCTATTCTAAATATCCGGCAAATAGCCGAGCAACAAAACATGTATGAACAAAAATAATAATAATAAATGCTGAACAGCCCTATGGTCACTACCTCGACACAGACCGCGGTGCCACCACCACCTTTAGGCGGAAACGCGCCGCGGCCTACTCCTGTTGAAGAGGATGAGGATGATAGGGCTGTTACAGTAAGTACTCAGTGCAACGAACGTGTGAGGAGTGCTCTGGAGGATGCGATTCGGGAGTTTAGGCACACGCCCGTCGAATGTAGGCCGCGTCTACCACGCTTGCCTATGCACAGGCAGAATAGGGTGCTGGTGTGTGCTCTGGATTCGCTGTTGGAAAAATATTTTGAAAACAGCGAAGACCTCCTTGATACACACTCAATAATGCATTGCGCGGCTGTTGCTGCATGTCGTGTGGCTAATGTCAAATTTCCAGAGAGTGACAAAGCCACACGACCAAAATCAGAGGTACCAGCTTGGAAATGCAGGATTGAGCGGCGTATCGAGGGGGCCAGAGTGCTCATCGGCAAACTATATTGCTTCAGGGAGGGTAATACCCGACTAGGGGTCGCAATACCGGACCATTTTAACAATACCGGTATTTTCGGTATTGGCTTCGGACCAATACCGGTATACCGGTATTTTCGGTATTTCCGGGATTAAGCCAAAGTTAGCAAACACACAATGCCGGATTTTTTGTGGGACCCGTCCCCACCCTTCAATAGACTTGAAAAGTTGAAACTAATGTCATCAGAAACGTCTCGTTCGGTAGATCATACTTATCATGACGATTTACTCCAAATTATGGGGCTTAGGTTAGTTAACAGTTTTTTTAAGGTTATTAACAAATTATTAAAAGTTGGGTGGGCCGATTTTGACTACTATTTTTCTAATGTAGAGAAATTACAAGGTTTTTATTTGTTTACATTTCTTTACATCATAATTATAACAGCCTAGTAAAAAAACTAAAAACTAATACTAAAAGGCGTCGAAAAATTCCTCCCCATCGCTGCCGACCGGGAGCGTGCCCAAAAGGCTGGCAGCATTGCCACGCTGAATGGCAATGCTTAATCTTTGACCAAGGTAATAGCCAGCTCTTTGGTCACGGGTAGCATCAACCAGCCGCCTAGAAAGTTCTTTAAATATAATGTGGACATTCGGACCCCACGACCCGAGGGTTTCAACCCCAAACTGTTCGAAAATATAGTTTCCAACAAGGCCACTATATTTTCGCCGTTTGAGGTTCTCCGCAGCCGCAGCGGCAGCAGCAGCACAACACGCAGAACTTGCAAGATGGGATGGCGCAAGAGTATCAACGCATGTCGCGTCCCACACTAAAGGCCTACCCGTCTTCCAAGGGAATAACGTCATGCCGTCTGGTCTCTTACCGTCGTCGCGTGCCAAGCCATTTGGTTCTAGTACGGCGGGTACTCCGACGGACGGTAACAAGAGCGCGACGTATAATGTCGTTGATGTTTGCGTGCCCCGCAATACGGCCAGTAGGTACTAGGGCTGCACGACAGGCCGTGATGTCCGAGGCTGGATGAGGGGAGCAGCATGGAGCTCCTAAACGTCAGCAGGTAGCGAGGCGGAAAGTTGTATCGTCAAACATAATTATATGACATATCATATGTAGAGATGTATATTTCAAAGTTAGCGTCTTACAACTTCACAAGACTTCACGAGACATCACTTCACAAAAAGGAGGATGAGCTCTCGCGTGTAATTTTAACTAAATGGCGTGTAACTTTTTCTATTTGTGTTTGTCTGTTACCTATTTATTTTACTAAAACCGAAAATACCGAAAATCCCGGTTTTTGTAAAACGAATACCGGTATTAGTTAGACCTGAAATTGGTCCGGTATCCCGGTATTTTCGGTATTCGGTATACCGGTTTGCGACCCCTATACCCGACCACGGGTGATGCGCTTTGTGAGGCGCGCATTCATGGGGACTGGACTCAGTCCACATGAATATATGTCGTGCGTCACGGAGCGCATCGACTTCCTGAGGCAAAAAATACTTTTTGCACAGACGTGCATGGGCAAGCCGTATACGTAGGTATAAGCGGCGGGTGGAGCGATACACCCAGAATCGCATGTTCCAGACCGACCAAAGGTATACAGAGCATGGGAGCGACCTGAGCAATGTGTGGCGGATGGGAGCCGACCGGAAGATGATGCCACAAATACTTTCTGGCGCAGCTTATGGTCGGCGCCCGTCTGTCATATTGAAGGCGACTGGATGCAAGATGTTGAACGGGAATGTGAACTTATACCAAAAATGGAGGAGGTCAACATCACCTCCTCTGACGTGGCTTGTGCAGTCCGTCCGATGCAGAACTGGAAATCACCAGGACCGGACGGACTGCACAATTTCTGGCTGAAATGGTTACAAAGTTCGCATAGCCGTTTAGCACTGCAATTCCAGTCGGCTTTAGAAGCCGGGTCGCTTCCAGAGTTCTTAACGACAGGAGTTACCCACTTGCTCCATAAATCAGGTAGTACCGCGGAACCCAAAAACTATAGACCGATCACTTGCTTACCGACGGTTTATAAACTTCTTACATCCATTTTGAGATCCAAAATTAACACACATATTCGAAAATATTCAATAATGTCTGTCTCTCAAAATGGATGTAAGAAGGGGTCCCGCGGTACTAAGCAGCTGCTCCTCATAGACAGGTCATTAGCCAACAGGTTCGGCAATCCCGAAAGAATCTGTCGACTTTAGTATAACGGCTTTCTGGATTGTTTGGGAAACATGTAGTGGGATCTCTAGTAGGTCTAGGCTGCGCTTAAGGCTCTTCGGCACGACTCCTGTTGATGACATGACTATCGGAACTATATGGATGGTCTGTGCTTGCCATTGGCGCTTGAGTTCTATTGCTAAATCTTGGTACTTTGTTAGTTTATCGGCTATTGTGGACTGGACGTTATGGGTATTAGGGATGGCTATATCAATAAGGTAAGCGTTTTTGTTGGTTTTATCAAATACTGTAATGTCGGGTCTGATAAAATGTATAGTCTTATCAGTAATTATGGTTCTGTCCCAATATAATCTATGGCTATTGTTTTCGTATGTTGTGTTTGGTCTGTACTTGTAGTAAGCGGTTTTTCTTTCAATGAATTTAAATTTATGTGCGAGATGCTGGTGTACTATGGATGCTACTTGGTCATGTCGGTGTTTATAATCAGTTTGCGCCAGTGATCTGCAGGCAGACGTTTATTATTATTATTATTATTTTTTACTCCACCGGATTTTACTCGATAAAGTTTGAATTTAAGAACTGCATTTACGTTGATGACTTAGTGATCATTGCACATTCTATTAGTCGATGTCACGCAAATTGGACAAGGATTTGTGACTTGTCGCCATAGTAAACATTATTTGCCTAGCCAAGACCTACACAATGGTACTGCAATCAACACTGTTGGACGGGGTACCAAAACGCCCATCGTCCTTTGCTATGTTTTCCTCTAGAAAATGAGTCGTTGAGTAGTAGTTATGTGGTCATCTTGGCCAAATTTTTGTGGGTTCTTATCTCAAGTGTATTTTTTTTTGCAGGAATACTGCACTGATCTTCGTTATACTAAACTGCGCCATGGTACTACAGGCTCACATGCCACGATACAGTAGTTTTACAGATAGGCATCAAGATTGGGGATGGAAAGAGAAGGTAGCTATTTGGCCAGATATGCCAAAAGGTGGTACCAGACTTTGGGATAGGTTATCGGCAATAATTATAAACATTCCAAACTACTTAAATACTACTTCGGAGAAAACTTTACTGGTGCCGGCTATTCTCTTTAGTCCTAACTTACTATTGACTGCCTACAACCCCTTCAGAGATATAATAGATAAGCCCGAAGTTACGAACAAATTGGCGGCAGCATTTGTTTCAGGTTATTCTTATCTTAAGACAAACAACGTGCATATATCTAAGATAGTATGTGGACGTCAAATAGTGCACATGCCAGATGATAAAGTCGAGCACTGGCACGGAACAGATAAAAAACATTCACCTGTACATGACCTGATTGTGTTAAGAGTAGATGAAGAATTTATTAACACTGCGTTTACAAATCTGTTTCATCATGATGGAGACATTTATAACAATAAAGAAGGACGTGGCTATTTAGGTCCCATGAGGACACATTTCGCTGATGTTCATGAAAAGTTCGGTGTTAACGCCATGATATATTCCTTAGGTTACAAAACTAAGAAAGAAATGACAGACTACAACAAAATACGTCCCTTTTTGATAAAATCAGTGGAGAAATCACTAGTGAACTGCGAGGAGTGGATGCCGCGACCATGGGGGTACTTCATCTGCTTTAACAATACAGACAACCACTATGGACTGGGATCGGGCGCCATGTTATTTTCTAAATATAAATTATTCGGAGTTGGCAGCTTTCTTTTATTCAGACAGACTAAGAGTATACTGGTGTTCACAGATATAAGGCCGTATAGAAAACTTCTGTTTCAAACCTGTTCCGATAAAGAGTTCGTAGGTTGATTCAATAAGATTAAGTACTTACACCATCTTAGAGTAGGTATACGGGTCGTTCTACTTTTTAGTGCAGGTTTGCGTGTCCCCCCGGCCAAAAAAATCGGAATCTGCCATTTTACTTAAAAAAATAAAAGGAATTTGCGCAATACGTAAAACTGCCGCATTATTAGCTTAACTCCAACTGTCGGCGACGAGGACCCTGCCGCTGAGTAGCCAGCAGCCGCAGGGTCGCTACAAAACATATAGGCGCGACCCACGATGTAAAAGCGTAAGAAAAATGGATACTCCGCGGCAACGAGGCGCGATTACAAATTGTAAATCATCTTTATTTTTACATTATTGTTAATTTTTAATTTTATATAATTATATTTTGTTGATTTTATATAAGTACACTCAGAATGTTAAAGGTCGCACCGTATGTTTGTAAATAGTTAGAATAAGTTTAGAATAAGTCTAGGATATTGTACACATAAGTATTTTAGATAACCAGCGGGTCTTAATCGCGATGAAATTGTAAAGGTTAACGATACCTTTTTAGGGTTCCGTAGCCGAATGGCAAAAAACGGAACCCTTATAGATTCGTCATGTCTGTCTGTCTGTCTGTCTGTCCGTATGTCACAGCCACTTTATTCCGAAAATATTAAGACTACACAATTCAAACTCGGTAAGTAGATGTATTATAACATTGACCGCTTTACGATTCTTATGCAAAAATAAAATAATAATAATATAAGAGGGGGGCTCCCCATACATGGAACTGAAACTAAAAATTTTTTTTTTCATCTAACCTATACTTGTGGGGTGTCTATAGATAGGTCTTTAAAAATGAGATTGAGGTTTCTAAAACCATTTTTTCTCAAAGTCAATCATGTCAGAGTAAGGCACTTTCAAAGTGCATAAACGCCCCCCCCCCCTGTAATTTCTAAACTACCAAAGTGAAAAATCTAAAAAATATATATGTTATAAACCTTAATAAAAACTATCAACCAAAATTGGTTTGAACGAAATACAGTCAGTAGTTTTTGAGTTATAGCACTTTTTCAGTAACCGCAAATTATAATTTGCGGTTACTGAACTTTGTTATTATATATTTATATGAAAAACAAAGTTATTTTTTGTTGTCGAGAAATATTCGTGTTTTAGCTAATTTTAGGTAGTAGGTACGTTTATTTTTCATAGATAATGCAATGGAACCCTTCGTGCGCGAGTCCGACTCGCACTTGGCCGGTTTTTTCTCCCGACGTTTCGGCCGAATTGCACCGACCGTGCAAACAGTCAACCCGTGACCACGGTCGGTGCAATTCGGGATTAAGACCCGCTGGTTATCTTAAATAAGTCTAGGATAAGTTTAGTATGTAAGCTTAGTAATTAAGTTAGATTTAAGTTCTGGATTAAATGATTATATGGCTTTGGGGGGTATTTTTATTTGTCACATTAGGAAACCTAGGTGCTAAGCTGCCAAGCGACGCCGCTAACGGAAGGTCGTAGCCCGAGCCGTCGCAGAGAATGGTGAGCGCTTAGTACCTAGGAAATAGGCTTCCTGCTCATAACCAAGAGATGTGATGAGCAAGGTTAGAGGTCTACTAAAGGGCTATCGCTCAGGATAAAGCGCCGGGATTGTGTCAATGCCATGTGAGCCAGGACGCAGCCTCGCGAAGGCCACAAATGGGCCTACGGGGCGGTAGCTTAGACCGAAGGCCGACAGACAGGCTGGGGCTCCACATGCTAAGGGTTAGGATCACCATTTAGGATACCTTACCTAGGTTTTACCCACAAAATGGTGATCCAGCCACAGACTCCCAGCCTAAAACACTAGAGATTCGGGGAAATAAAACATGTATAAAAATCCAATAAGAATCATTATTATTGTATATAATATTAAGCAATGAAAGTGTTTATAGACAAATAAATAAATGCCTACCCAAATTAATCGCGATCGCGTTGCGCCGCGGCAAAATTAGATAAAAAGCGGGCGCGAATGCCCTCTATTCTTTTTGCTCTGGCTGGAGGCCTTAAACTCAAGGCATCCACAGGGACTTGCCCGGTTAAGCAGTCAACAGCCTCTCGGCTGAACTGCGAGAGGCCCGATCAAAAAAAAAAAATCACAGCAACAACAACACGCCAAGCAACGCGGTCGCGATAAAGCTGTGGCGATTACTACAAGAAATCGGTGTTTTAATTGTGTGTGTGAGTGTGGTCTTACGTACTGGGGGGCGTCTTACTACTTGGGAAGTCAAGAATCCCGAAGAGCGCACTGGCAGGGTGCGCGGGGTACGACGTGACCGGCGCAGAGGAAAATCCACGTCGTTACAAAACCAGGGGAGACCGTCCCCGCCGAGCGCAGCTACAAGCGTCGGCCAATACACCAATAAACATTTAAATTTGAATATTTTACCTATTTTAGGCTATATGGTAACAAAGTGGACTGTTAGGGTCAACTCACACCGCGACGCGACGCTGCACGCAGATTTTACATAGAGCGACTCAAAATATACTTTATTCACTACACGAAACGATACACAGATAATTGTGAGAATTCAGATACGTTGCGCTGCGCAACGCTGCACCTCGAGACGCCGCGCGGCGCAGCGCGACGCATCTTGACGCAGCGGTGACGCGCGGCATCTCGCTGCGTCGTCGATGGTACGATTTTAGGATGCGTCTCGCGAAGCCGCGAGGCGCACCCGGATAAAAAGTAGCCTATAACCTTCCTCGATAAATGGCCTATCTAACACTGAAATAAGTTTTCAAATCGGACCAGTAGATCCTGTAGCGCGTTCAAACAAACAAACAAACAAACTCTTCAGCTTCATAATATTAGTATAGATAATCTATCTATAATAAATCTGTAGA